>CAKAOH010039049.1:139555-165848 GCA_916701665.1 Sebastiscus tertius | reverse complement strand
CAAAACCCCCCCCCCCCCCGAAAAGCCCAGTCTGCTCTGATTGGTTAATCGGCCCCCTCTGTTGTGTTTGGTCATCTAAACCAAACCACACTCTTCGAACTCCGCTCCAGCTTTGCTCTAACTAGCTTTGTTTGAGGGCGTGCCAAACCAGGCAGGTGGCAGGTATTATGCAAATGTTTTACTTGGTGACATCACCACGTTACGGAAGAAAAGGCTGGACGTCCAGCAAGTTGTTTCAGGCAGTTCAGCAGCAGAGTTTCTGTGGGGTGGAGTAACTCCCTTTGGCGTGGACTTCGGGCTTTGTAACTTTGCAGACCTTTTACATGCACAAAAAAAAACTGTAACACACTAAAGTAAAGGGAAAAATCACAATAGGTCCCCTTTAAAAACAGAATTGTGCTTTGTTACTTAATTTAACACTACACACTCTAAAGAGTATTTTGCAGCAGGTGACTGTACTTTTTCTTTCTTTCAAATAACCATATTTTTACAGATCTAGTCTTGAAATAAATGTGAAAGATCATAGAAACAGCTGTTGCTGAATGAAATTGACACAAATTTCCCAGCAGGATATGTTGAGTGCTAAGAACTGGAGACAGTTTAACAGGCTCGAGAAAGGGAGAGAAGGAAAGGAGAATGAAAAATGTGAAAGAAAACAAAAAAACAAAGATATGAGGGCTGAAATAAAATAAGAGAAAATCAACAATGCACACCGTTGAACAGTCGTCTTTGATGGGTGAGGAAGGTGTCCTATTCTCTACCTCTTCCTCCTCGTTCTCCTTTGATATGGAGGTGAATGGTAACTTGTACTGTGAAAAGGTCCTGTTGATGAAGAAACACTCATTAAACTGTAAAGGAGTTACACAATTCCTAACTGTTGTATTAATGAAACTTTATTGTACGTTTTGAGGAGAAAGTAAAGTGGAAAATGTTTCTTATCTTCCCAAAATTATGTGAACAGGTGCAGGTGCACTGCTGTCAAATCATTTAAGGTGAAAATATCACTGTGTGTAAAAAGGAAGGACAAACGGTAGAAGTGCTCACCCTTTGGTGGTACACTCCAGCTCCGGTGGCTCTCCCTGGAGGCTCGGATGTGGGTGATGCTTTGGCCCTGGGTCAGTGGGGCAGGAGAGCACACAGCCTGCCTCTGTGCTGTCACTGCTCTCCTCTGGAGCCTCCTGGTCTGGAATCAGCTTCTGAATGTCAACGCTGACGTCAGAGATGGTTTCACAACCCTGCGCCAGTGTGTCAGAGCTATGGAGAGACACAGAGACAGAGAGTGAGATAGACAGAAGGGTACACACACAGGAGGAGGTGAGGAGAAAAGAAAATACCACTTTCTAATGAGGCATCCTTTATAAAGTGTAATATACATAACAGAGGTGTGGACTCCAGTCACACGACTTTAGAATGATGACTTTAGACTTGACAAAATCAAAAAAGACTTGCAACTTGACTTGGACTTTAACACCAATGACTCGTGACTTCACTTGGACTTGAGCCTTTTGACTTGAAAATACTTATCTCCCCAAGAACATATGGGCAACACAACACCATGAGTCAATTCATTTACCTTAATTTACTGAATCAACTAACGCTATTCATTCCACTTTGTTTGAATGAATCTGACAGCATCCAATCAAGTTGTAGGAGAAAATCATGAAGAACTAACGTTACATTACTGAGCGCCAGTTGGCGCTAGTTACTCTGTTGTTAAAGTGGCATAATATTTGGTGAGAAGCACATTATGATATGTTTAGGACTCAAAACTCAAAGTTTAGGACTTTTGACTTAAGACTCATCAATCTTGACTTGTGACAATGAAAAAGACTAGAATTACTGCCTCGCTAATGTATGCCTGTGCCAACCAGTCAAGTTGCAGTTTACAACCATGTCTGCCCAAAATGTCATCACTTCATCATTTTATCCTATTATACATTTGTGTTAAATTGTCATAATTAGCATATGAATTCTTGAGTTATGGCCAAAAACTTCGGTCACGTACTTGCTTAAAGTTTTGACCAACAAAATCTTATCAGTTCATCCTTGAGTCCAAGTGGACGTTTGTGCCAAATTTGAAGAAATTTGCTCAAGGCGTTCTCGAGATATCACAAGAATGGGACGAACATGAGGTCACAGTGGCCTTGACCTTTGACCACCAAATTCCAACCAGCACATCTTTGAGTCCAAGTGGACATTTATGCCAAATTTGAAGAAATTTGCTCAAGCCGTTCCCGAGATATAACGAGAATGGGACGAACATGAGTTCACAGTGGCCTTGACCTTTGACTACCAATCCATTCCAATCAGTTCATCCATGAATCCAAGTGGACGTTTGTGCCAAATTTGAATACTAGGCTTGAAGATAGTAAAGAAAGAATCAAAATTCCAACCAAATCAGTAGAATATTGTACAAATATTTTGAAAATGGCACTACAATAATGTTATGTTAAGAACACAGGAATACAATGCAGGTAAAATGTAACACAGGAGATTTTAAGTGTATCAATCTTCATATCACAAAGCTAACATGAGTTAAGTCTGGAACAATGAATCCCTGAGAAAGCCGCTGGCCTCCGCACCAGGTAACATCCAGCAGGTCATGAATCAGCAGTGCTTAATCTAATGCTACACTATGACACGACTCATGAAGCTCTAATGAGCAGCTCCAAGCAAAAATAAGCACAACTGATTTGCTGCGATGTGAACCAAAAACAGCCCGTCGGTCACGTACTTGCTTAAAGTGGTGTATGACTCCAGAGCTGTGCCCGACAACAGCAGCAAGAAACTAATGTTAGCTGCTTAGGCTATTGTCAAAGAATGAGCCAGGCAGACAGCAGCCTGATGCATGAATTACTTTTCTGCTTCCAGTTTCCCTTCCTCAAACAATCTTCATCTCAACATAGATTGATCAGACGAGGTAAAAATAACCCAACCTTTGCATAGATAACTAGGAAAGACTAAGACAGACACTTAAACTGTTCACATGCAAGATGCACACTTTAGTCCCAGCTTCTCAAACCACAGATTTCTTGATGTGTAGATAACAGCATGCTAAGAATAGTTTTCTGCATTATTGACTGCTCTAAAGCAACAACATTTCTCTTCTGCATCTTAAAACCGCCTTGCATTATCTCACTCACTTGAGGAGGACCGTAGACCCATGGGTGTTGTCACTGATGCCGAAGCAGATGAGACAAGAAAACATCCTTTGCCAAGATGTCTAAACTCGCAGTAGTCTAGCATACGGAATAACACGCGACAATGCAGCTTGCTGCTTTGGAGGGACGGGAAAAGCCAAAGACATAAAGAAAAGAGAGCACAGAGGGTGAGTGCTTGGTGGACAACAACACGATTGACACCCGGAGGCAGAGAGCTCACTCACTCCCTTCAATTACCGGTGCCCACACACACAGTTATGTACAAGCGCACATACTCACAGACACAGATATAAACTCACATAGAGCAGCACTCAGTCATATTTGGGATCAACAAGGCCAGTTCTAGGACAGCAATATAGATGAAAGTGGGCCAGAGAGGCCGAGACACGACAGCTCATACAAATTGACAAATACCATACAGCTACATAAATTCATACTCAAACACACCAGTTAAAAAGGGACTGTTTGTAACTTCTTACACGTATAAATCAATCCGGGCTGGTGTCCCATGCGTCCTCGCGTATGCCTTACGTTGTTCAGACTCAGACTCCAACACAAACTACACGGAAGCACCAAAACCGCAAAGTTATATCTAGTGAAGCCTGTCTTGCAAAACAGTGTTGGCCGCGGTCGGAGTACGCGGGGGAGACCGTAGCTTTGGTCTCCAGGGCCGGAGTCTCTGCTCCTCTGCCTGCTTGCCTTCACTCACAGCTCGCTCCACCTCACGTGCATGCGCGCACACTACACACTGCAGAAGAGTTAGTTTAGCTCTGAGAATATCTAATGAATGTACAGTGAACGTTTGTGCAGAAATAAATGCTGCAGCTCCTCCAGACCAACAGAGGTTTCCCGTGTCTTGTGAAGTGACAGGGTTCCGCAACGAGTTACGTTATCGTCTCCGACCTTGCACCGGTGTCTCCCCTGTTCCTTATGACCACAACAGGGAGGCTGAAGCAGGAAAAGCCAACATTAAGATCAGCACTGATTCATGAATATAGAGTGATATTGTGGTTTTATCTGATGTGTGTCACCTCACTGCTGACGGATGCTCGCTCACATTCAGGTAGCGTGTGCACACGGGTGAGCGCGAGCAACAGGACACTGACTTTCGTTGACCTAGCGGCCACAGGTGTCGCTGTTACAACCAATTTCTGATTCTTACAAACAGTCCCTTTAAATGCTGACTGATATGCGCAATCAGAGTTACTGATGAGAAGTTTAATACTGATTTTAAAAAAAGTGTTCTACAAAAGGAGGATTATTCATGTGCATTGACCAACAAACCCCATTATTTAACATATTTCTTGACCTACATATCCAGACTTGACCTGAAAATGGGTAATTTTAGGAATAAATAAAATGATTTACATGGTAGAGACAAAATATGATTGAAGCAAATGGCTTACCTAAAACCCTCTGTCCTTTTCACACTTAGACACAAAGCCTTTGTAGGTATAATTAGACTAGAATCAATATGGACTGTGACGTTAGTTGGAAGCATAGTGGTCCAGACATGACCAGACGGAACAGCATGCAAATTGGTATTTTTGGAGAAGCATCCCAGTGACAAATCCCAGTCTGACATGTGCAGAAGAAAATGGATGGAAAATGCCCCAGTCTTATTTGTTCATGCCCAATTTAACCTGAGGCAAACATTTATAACAAAAGAACCATGAGAAATGTGGCTACTTGCTCTCGATCCTGTGCTGCTGCTCCGGTCATGAAGAATAAATAAATAAATACAAGAAGAAAATACATTTTCACACCTCAGCATTTACTGTAGTTATTGAATCTGGACCCCCCCTCGGTTAAGGAAACAGGGCTTGGACTAATAAGGAAAGAGGAAAAGCTGCGTGCCTTAGATTTCAGACAATATATCAGATCTAGAAAGATAGACGGTTGATTATGCAGCATCTTCTGCCTGATGAGAGTGGGAAGCTGTTAAGATGAAAAATTGTGCTAAAAAAACAAAAAAAAAAACACTTCTAAGTGGTGAGAACACAAAACTGGCATGGTATGGTTTCTACTTGAAGCTTGGCACTCAGCAGCAGTGGGCTACCTCCAGTACTGAAAAGTACTGGAGGTAGCGGAAGTTCCTTAAACTTGCATTCTTTCTAACAGCCAGCAGGGGGCGACTCCTCTGCGGTTCGAAAAAGAATATGTTTGTATTGGAATCTATTGAGAAAATGACCCTACTTCGAACTTGATTTATCTCCTCAGTAAACATTGTAAACATGAGTTTATGGCCTCCGTCGCTAGTTTCAAGTGTTCTTCAATACAGCATGATGTTCATTTAGTAAATTATGGTTTTCGGTTGTACTTAGCTCCACCCTCTCGTATCACTTCTGGTTGCAAAAAAACAAGATGGTGACAGCCCGAAACCAAGATGACGACGACCAAAATGCCGAACTCGAGGCTTCGAAACGGCAGTCCCCAAACCAATGGGTGACGTCACAGTGACTATGTCCACTTCTTATATACAGTCTATGGTCAGCAGATTTGACTGATTTTAAAGCTTGGATTCTAATATCTGTAGGAGTGTCCACATGTATAGATGTTGTATGAAATGACAGGGTTAGGGCAAACTAATGGACAGTAACGGTCATTTGGCAGGAGGGCAGCTGGATCGGGTGCATCAATGTGAGCTGTGGAAATAAATAGACGGTTGTGTCTGGTGGCGGACTGCAATTCAAAGAACTGGACAGCCACCAACCCTTTGCCCCGTCTCAGCTGGGAAAGACGCACATTGCACATGTCATGCCACCTGTTGGACTTGTGCAGCTGCATCTACTGACGACTCTGCTGTAAACTGACACGTGTGAGTAGTTAAATTACAGTCAGGTCAGTCTGACATCTGGCTGCCATCCTGCTGTCTGTTAATGTTTCCGTGACCTTCATATCAAATGTTGCCAGTAGTTCACAAGGAGAGTATTACCTCATGCTTGTTTTTAGATGACATCTACATTAACCTGAATTCCACTGACAGATCTATTTCATCGCAAGGTGAACAGAACCACAATGTTTGCTTAAAATGACAACAAGAAAGTGTCTTTATCTCCATTAGCTTCAAGCAGAACTGAAAATACGAATTAAAACACTAGACGCACAGTTATACTCGCATACATGGGCGACAGCCTCAAAACTAATCAGCAAATGCATGTGAATGCCATGTCGCATCATCTCGCATGCTGACTAGGGGCGGACAAAAAATTGAAAATATATAAATGTAATTTGATGTCTGCAACCTTGTGGCAAACCCACAGTCACAATTTAAAAATAGAAGCACAGAAGCCTCTCAAGTTCTGAGTGGGAAAAGTTCCCCACAAGCAGATGGCAGCCAGTATGTAGATTCTGTCTGGGGGACCTATTTGCCATTGTTCCACTTCTCTGCTCCTTAGAGCAGCAAAACTGTGATGCTATTTATTACTTGCCATTAGACTGAAAGTCAGCTGTACTGTCAAGCAACAGCACATTTCCCTGTTGACTACAGATACTGGGTGTCACGGTTTCTGTAGGGAGGTTTGAGACATAGTTTGACATCTTACTTCCATGAACGTGAGTGAAAAACACCTCCAGAGGTTGGCCTTAATTCACTGTGAATGACGTCTCAGCCTTATCACCAATGATACAACCATCAACCTGACAACTGACTAAACGATGGTGAACACAAAGTGAAATGCTACAGGGGAAAAGGTTAGGTCCTAATTATTCCCCCAGGACTAGCTATATCAAGGGAGAGCCATGTGTATATTCATCCCACATGATCTATCTATGTAATGCAGTTATAAAGATGCTAAGGTGATAACGGTACCTGTTGAGTTGAATTTGCATCCAAATTGTTTGGTTAAAGGCACTGGACACTGAGACTGAAGTGGTCTCTCCGTCCAATCTCTCCACACTGCTCTGCTCTGAGTGACAGCTGCTGGATTGGACCTATCAAGGACAAGAGTAAATACACACATACACACACCATAACAAAAACTCAAAGCATTTTTTTGCATTATCTTTAAACATTTACTATATACAGGGTTTCTGCAAATGATATTTCAGACTTTTAAGACCTTTTTAATACCACAGAGAATGCAATTTAATATTGTTTTCACTGACATACCGGTCAAAGAATGAGAAAAAGCCAGTAGGCACAATAAGGCCTGCAATTATTTCTTAAGAGTATAAATTTATTGACAATAATACAAATTCTGTCATATATATAATAATTTTGTCATATATAATAATAATATATTATATTTCTATTTCTCTATATATATTTTCTATACATTCCGGTTTACACCTCTGTATGTATACAGTATATATAGAGTTACATACAGTTATTACTTCTCATCATGCATATACATACTACATCATGTTTGCATTCAGTTTATGCATTTGAAATGCCGCCTTCCACTAGTTTATATTTACAGTACTTATTTTATATTTATGTATGTTAATATTTAAGCCCTATATTTTAACTTGCACTATTTGATGTCTTTGACTCTCATTTTGCTTTTACTTGTGTGATTTTCCTTTTTATATATAATGAGCATTGTTGTAAGGGTACCCGAGACCTAAAATTTTCATTGCCAACGACTGCTTACTGTAATCATTGTGCATATGACGAATAAAGAAACTTAAGAAACTTGAACTAATCATTTAACATGACCTGGAACTGGATAAGTGGATCAGCTCCATCCACAGCTACTGTGGCTAGCAGTAGCAACAGTGTTTGCTACAGGTCTGATGGTGCTGAGTCAAACTCCACAAAAAAGGATCAAACTTGCATACACAGTCCACTGTTGCAGGAAGACCAATTCTAGTTTGAATGTGTGTAATCTCCCATAACCAAAAAAAAAAAAATTTAAATAAAGCCACTGTTACACCTTTATAAAAGAAATTCAAGACTTTTTCACAACTTGCTGATACCCTATACATAGTACATGAGCTCAAAGATAAAACAGATAATAGTTCTGTTTGTTTGCAAGTGCTGTGATTAATCAAAAAATGTTAAAAGACAGATTATGAAATTCAATCAATGATGTAACAATTTCTGTCAAATTCACCTCAAAGTGTGAAAGCGCCGAGAGAGTAGGAGGAGGGGGTGAGGAGGAGGAGGACGTGATCGAGGAGGCCACAGTGTCCTCGTCGGGGACTGGAAAGAGAACCTTGTGATGCCTCAGAAGATGGAGCAACAAGGCGTTACACATAAACTGCTCCTCCAGCATCCTGGGTCCCGAAGGAACACTGCACAAAGAGCAGAACAACAACACAATGTCACATATACTATGTAGTGCGTGTTCAAAATGGTCCTCTGTTAAGTGCTGTAACAAACATAAAAGAAAAGGGTTCCATCTAGTGGAAGGAGGCACATACAGCAGTGAACTGAGATGAACCAGTCAGACGGCATAAGGTGAATCAAAATCTAACAATCAGGAAAATTAATTTCCCACTGACCAAGATAAACAGCCAGGCACAGTAAAAGCTTGCAAAATAGTCTTCATATGTTTACCTGGAAGCAGCGATTTGTTTTCAATTTTCTGCGTTGTGGTTGCTGCTGTGTGTGTGTTGATATCATCAATCTATGTTTTTTTGGAAGGCTTATGCTATGAATACATAGTAGATAAAGGTCAACATAGCATACTTCCAGGGAAGAGAATGTGAAAACTTTGAGTATTAATAGATGTGTTTACATGGTGGGCAGGTTGATTGCAATGACAGGAGAAGGCTGCCACACGGATTACATAACAGACACATACAAGGGCAACAAGCTGTTAAGAGGCTTGGATGACAAATATGCATGAGTTATTGGGCGGGGGCCAAAGAAGCTGTCGCACGTGCTGTATGGCAAGAACATGTGCTACAATGTCTGTCATACAAAGTCAGTTAATCTTAGATTGATAGCAATATTCAAACTTGGAACAGCCGCCCAAAAAAAAAGAATGTACTTAAATGGACTGTATGTAAGTATTTACACGTATAAACATTTATTGATCGTTTTGTGTAACCTAACCTAAAAAATGAGACCTTTTGCTACTTTCTGGGTTTCCAAACAAACAATATAACAGAAGGAATATAACAGAAAATCCCAAAACTCGGGAACCAAAATTCTCTTCTGGACAAATCAGAACTAATTATAGACCACTAAGAATTGATATAATACAAGAAAATCAAAAGTCAATCAAAATTCCGAGGGCTTCTGGCCACAGAGCCAAACCGTGAAACTTCCTCTTTTGTTGTTCTAATGCCTGTAGAACCACAAAATAAATGCAGAGGACATTCTCCAACTCTTTGCAGCTACCGCAACCTAAACCCACTCCCAACTTTTTCCAAGCCTTCAACTCTTCGTACCCTGTAATCATATAATCTATAAACTATAATCATCGGACATTTTCCCCTCATATGGAGAATTTAACGGCGTGACTAACACCACATTCCACTGACATGCTATTAACTTTCGGAGAAAAACAGGGCTGGCATACTGCAGATGAGACTGGGAGATCAAGGGATGGGAGAAGAGTAGAAAGGGTGTTGACTGATTAGAATACGTCCTTTCCACTGTGGTAAAAGCTGAAACAAGTCTAATGTTGGTGTGTCTCCCTAGAGATTGTGTTTGTTTACGGTGATGGCTGCGTTCTGTAAACAGGAGGGGAGAAGCAACCGACAAAATCCTGATGACATCCGTTATATCGGTCTGTCTTTTTGTGTGCCATGCTCTGCGTTATCAACCACAATCCACACTAATTTCCTTGAAAGGGCAAATCCGACTCCACCCCAACTTAGCGGTGAAGCTGTGGAAAAATGTAGCAGATCTCATGACAAACAGATAAAGGTTGTTGTTTTTTTTTCTACATCTGGATCTGACAAAGACAAGCATGAGGAGAAACCATAACCAGCAATTTTGAAGGGAACATTTGCGCTCTCATTTGTTGTGATAGAAATCCTGCTGTCTCTCTCTTTAAAACTAAGTGTGCAAACCAACATTTTAAAATGTCACTTAACTGTCTGCTCAGGCTTAATGTCAGAGTGCACCCAGGAACACTGTGTCCCAGTACAGGTATGGAGAGCATTTGAACATGGCATTAACATCAGCAACTTACTGAAATATACAAGGCCCAAAGATGGTTGCCAGACTTTGCACAGGCATGTGATTTGATTGGCTGTGGGCGGCCACTCTGGACAGGAAGTGGATGAGGTAAGACAAAATAATGAGGTTGTCATCGGGAAGGTGGCAAATTTCTTCCCTCAGAGACTGGTTCATCACTGCCTCATCTGTATATCCTAAAAATAAGCAAAAACATCAAAACAGCATTTATTAAAATGCACTTCAATCACTAGGCTTTGGTATCTATGAATATACAGTATATAACCAGCCTCGGATTCGTATTAGTTGGTCTGTTAACATACCGGACACAGCACTTTTCTGCCTTAAACACTGCATGAAATTGAAGAATATAAGCAGCTTAATACAAAAGAACCATACATTAATAAACAACTATCATACACACATAAAATTATTAATAATTAATTAATTTAAAGACATACCTTTAGACTCTAGTAATATGAGATGGGCAATTGTCAATAGTTGTTGCAGTTTGCTGAGTAAATAATTAATTGGTTACTCAAGGCATAATCATAGTTGAAGCAATGGTCATGTCTAATGTTACTGTACTTAGAGGAGAAGACATTAAGCACAGAAGGTGATTCATTTATACTCAAGAGTGTACAAGATGCTGTAGATCTCCCAACACTTCTTAGCAAATATTTGTTCCCCATTGTAGAAGATGAAGTGTTGGAGAGATGGAAACATACCAACAAATACGGACACTACCATACTGTTAGAAGAATATCAACTATCCCACAAGTTGTCACCCTGGCTTCAATCATTTGACCTTTAATCCATAGCTTAGAGACATTAAATATCAAAGTTTAGAATATCTTCAACCATAAAGTAGATAACATTATAACATGTTTGTCTCCAGAAAATAAGATGTTTTTCTTTAAGTGTCTACACCTCCATTATTATTCATTTATTTAAATGACTGAGGAGCAATTCTTTTTTGCTGGACATCTTACTTATAAGTAATAGTAGCACAAGAATCCACTTGTGTTACTAATCAACATATACTGTATATATATATTCAGCATTACAAAGTTGTGTTATTTCCTCTTCAGAGTTTCTTGGCTCTCTAACCACATGGCCCCAAAAAAACTGCCCAAAACACAGTTTTCTTTTCCTGAATTATCTTCAACATGATTTAAATTATGACTCACAGTTCGCTTATACTGCTGTCTATATTATCTCAGCTTCATAAATGTGTTATTCTTTAGGACAGTGGTTCCCAACCTACTTTCCTTGTAGCCCCCTAACTTGTATCTAAGAAAAGCTGAGCCCACCCTCCCAATATTTTCTGACATCATCACCCTAAACAAAATTACAAATCCTTGAACAAAATCCTCTCCAATTTGAATCAAGCAATTCAGTGTATTTCATGAGTAAATGGATCAACTTTTTTTAATGAATATAACTCGAAAACGGGAGTGCAAGCACTTTTTAACCGCATTGAAAATGTTGTTTTTGAAAGGCTAAATGCCAACAAATAAGGATTGTAGCGGAATATTTTATTACATAAAAACATGTTTTGAATTTTGTAAATGATTACATCTCTTACTTGCAGTAGTTTTTGACTTTGGGACTTTACAAAGCTCTGGAGTAATTAGAAATGTTTGGATCGCGTGAGTTGGACACAACACAGCCACCACTGGAATCTAATTCTTCAAATAGTATACCAATAATGTTAGTGTAGCCTGATCTTTATCTGCAACTGAGCAGAAATAACGGAAACAAAATGTGGCCTACTAAGTAGCAAAACAAAACCCGGACCCCAGGTTGGGAACCACTGCTTTAGGACATGCTCACTTCCCTTGTTTTTCACCACACACAAGTTGGAATACAGTTGGCTACAGAATATTGATGCCAAGGGAGACTTCAGCTTGTCAGCAACAGGCCTAGACTGACAGTTTCCCTACTCTGCCACTCTCCTGTCTCAGCAGTTTAATGCTTGGACTGTAGCTCAGATAAAAAATAAATAGTTTGATATTAAAGTTGTTGTGAAAAAAGAATAACAGACCATAAGAAAAAGAAGGAAACAGGTGGAGGAGGAGGAGGACCACCTGATCTGTCAGCACAAGATGAGAGACTCGCCGCAATTACTGGACAAACATCCATCAGTGGGATATGTCCAAGAAATGAGGGTGAAAGTGATGACATCCAGCAAGAACTTTCACCCAGATGTATTATTTTTACATAATTCTATTAGGGCTGTATCGAATAGTTTGATGCTTCATTCATCACGCTGACAAATTCTAAATCAATATTTGAATGCAATTAATTCTGTTTAAACTCTGTATTTCTGCTCAGTTGCAGATAAAGATCAGGCTACACTAATGTTATTAGTATTGTAGTATTAATGGAATTAGATTCCAGTGGTGGCTGCGTTGTTTCTGACTCATGTGATCCAAACATTTCCAATAACTGCAGAGCGTTGTAAAGCCCAAAAGTCAAAAGGTATTGAAAAAAAGATAGATTGTAGATTAGATTAAATTGTTGTAAAATCATTTTATCTAATGAAATATTCTGCTTCAATCCATATTTGTTGGCGTTTAGATGAAACAACATTTTCACTTTGGTCAAAAAACAGTTTGATACCAGTTTTTCCTTTTTCTTTTTTAGAGTGATGGTGTTATAAAATATGACAGCAGACAGACATTTGAAGCTTAATAGAAACTTTGAAATATATAATATATTTTAATTATGACAATAATTGATGAGGACAAAAGGGCATCAATTTCATAGTTATTTAATATATTTGGCCAACGTATTAGTAAAATAACGGTTTTAAATATTGTTGTCTATTGAAGCCTTTCATAATGAATGTGTTTTAGGAAATGCATTTAGTTAAAAGGTGTGTGTTTGCATTAAGACAGTCGGTCGGGCCTTCATTTGTGCGTACGCATGGTCTGAGGCAGTTCTAAATTTGTTCGCAGAGTAAGAAGAACTTCACATAAGAAAATATTGATGAATCCTGGATTTGTGCGTAACACTTTCATATGCACAGTTTAAGCACAGATTTGTGGGTAAACACTGTTTGTGAATGAGGCCCATTGTTTCCCTGATGTCAAATTATTAATGTTAAGATGCCGGTCATATTATCGGCCCAGAGAATTCACCAGTGTTTTTGTTGCTCCTAATGCAAATTGAAAAATTGCACTACAGGAATGCACTGCTGTTTTTGTTTTGTCATGTTTCTCTTGTGCAGCATAAATGGACTAAATTACAACTGCATTTCGTTGTTTAACCCTGTGTCGAAACAATGACAATTGATCCTTGAATCCTAGTATTAACCCAACAGTGCCAGTCCAACATGCTTTCCTACCGAGGCTCAGAACCAGTTGTTTGCGCTGGGGTTCGGGAACTACGGGGGTGGGCATTTCCCGAAGGAAGAGTTTGAGGAGCGAGGCCACAGTGGAGACATCTCCCTCATGCTCCAGGTCCACCCTCTCTCCGTGGTCCCACCGCTGCCTCAGCTTCCTGGTCCGCACCACCGACCCACACAGGCGAAACAGGCCTTTGTATTGCATTCCTATGATAAGAAAACAGTAGATTCAGTCAGTACACATACAGGTGATGTTTGAGTATTGTTCTGCATTGAGAAAGCGAGATGAAGATTGAGGGAAGTAAGGGAGAAGGAAGGAGGGATGCGATAAAATGAATGAAAATAGAGGAGTCACAGTAGCAAGGATGTGCCTCAATTACCATTCTTATCCAGGAACTCCACCATGTCTCTTAGCACAAGGGGTATTCCACAGACCATCTGCTCGTGCTCTCGCAGTGTTTCAAAGGCAACACCAAACACACACCTGGCGGACAGTTCAGGCTCTGAGACCAGGGTGGGAGCAATGGGCTCTGGACTGACCTTAGCACTGGGTCTCAGGACTCTCACTGAGGATGGGTCACTCTGCATGGAAAGAAGAGGACATGCAACAGCTGACTCATATACAGAAATCAAATTGTCCGATCATTAACTTACTATAGTCACATTCTGTGGTGGACAGAGGTGTTTTAGAAAAGTAGTGAGGGCCAGTCATCTCCTTATATGAGATCTAGAAGTGTTTCTTCACAGCAGATATTTTGACTTGTCATAGTGGGAAAAGCACAGGTATTACTACTGACACTAACGATGGCTCTGTTCTATTCAAGTGTACCAGTGAGAGTAAATCAGCATGCATAACACCTGGATACAGAAATCAATAATAATAAATAAATTATTCCAATAAATGGAATTTAGCCATCATTCATTTCATTACTTACACCTGTGCTTGTCCTGCTGTGATGTCTAAATGTCCTCCTGGAAAAAGGCTTATTACTTGATCCATTTTATGATGTGGAAAAAGTTAGCTCATTAGCATTATAAAATGATACACTAAGTCAAGGCGACATTGCATCCCAGCAAACATGTGACGTCAGGAAGACATTCAGATCATGTCTGTATAACATCCGTCAGTCCAGACCCACTTTTGTACGTCTTGTGGACGTGCAATGCGGGTTCAATATTTGAACGTCTGACCAGGACCCATCTTGGACGTCTATAGACGTGTAAAACAGGTTCAATATCTGGACGTCTGACTAGTGACCATATTGGACGTCTATGGACGTGAAAAACAGGTTCAATATCTGGACGTCTGACTAGGACCTCTTTTGGATGTCTACGGACGTGCAAGAATATATTATGAATAAATATATATATGTATATTTATTATAAATATACATATATATACGTATAAATATATATTCTGCTTGTTTCTGCAATACCACCTGTTGAAAATAATGAATTCATATTTCAACTTTAGATTGAATTTGCATCTGAATTTGATCTTTGATTCTCCCCTATACCCTAAAATGCCAGTTTCAGATGCAGTCACAGTGTATTTCATTGCTTTTCAATCAAAAGCAGAGCGTTGATCATTTCTTAGAGAAAACGACACGTCCAGGAATTAATGTACATTTAACTACTCTCTTATAAAGCAACAACAACATAATGGTAAACAAAGTTATAGCCACCAGATATACTGAATACTTTAAGTTAGCGTTAGCTGTCTGTTTTTGTGTGTGGAGTTTCTTGATAATAAAACGGTGGAAAAAAAGACTCTCAGACCTGATAGTAACAGGTAACACTGAAGACACAGAAGGTAATTGTCTAGATAAGTTAGCAACTAGCTAAACTTACACAGAGCGACACTGAGGCGCTAGCTCCCATCTCTCATCTCTCAGCTCGACTCTTCATTTTTCAGTTGTATTTGTCCCTCTTCGACATGACGCTCCGCTCTCACAAACTCTCGGAAAAGTCCGACACACGACGAATAATGACTGCCATCTTCCTCACATCTCATCGCTGGGCTCACACACTACTATGTGGTAAAGTGTTGTTGTTGTTAATGTGAGTAGTGTTAGCTAGCTAGCTCACTTCAACAACCGTTAGTTAGCTCCCTTGACAATTGTTTAATGTTGCGTTGTCATGTGACACACCATGGTGTAACCATGGCGACCTGTGATAGCAGGGTTGCCAGGAGACGGAGAAGGAGAAGCAGCAGGCTGAGTTCAGGATGCAAAAGAAGAGTATTAGGCCGACTGACTTTGTCTAATCTAAATTGATTCCTCCAGGGAGCAGTTTGATAGTTTTCCTGTCAGAGGAGTGGAAAAGAATAGGGTAATGTCGACATGTTTTTTAATGTTTTCACGGGAGCTTTGCAACAGTGTGTGCCTGTTTACTGCTCACACATAAGGCTCAAAATGTTTACTAGTTAACTAAGGGGGAAAAGTCCACTAGTTGCACTAGTGAAGGTCTTTTTTACTTTACTAGTTAGCTAGTGCAGGCCAAAAAGAGCCACTGGTTAACTAGTAAGGTCAAACGGCTTTAACTAGTTAACTGGGCATTTTGGTTTTTGGCCTTAACTAGTTAACTAGTGCATGAAATTGTAGGTCACTAGTTAACTAGTGAGGGCCAAAATGCTCACTAGTCAACTAGTTAAAGCCTTTTTGACCTTACTAGTTAACTAGTGCGGCTCAATATGTTTACTAGTTAACTACTAAGGGGGAAAAAGTCCACTAGTTGCACTAGTTAAGGTATTTTTACCTAACTAGTTAACTAGTGCGGGCCAAAAAGAGCCACTAGTTAACTAGTAAGGTCAAAAGGCTTTAACTAGTTAACTAGTGGACATTTTGGCCCTCACTAGTTAACTAGTGCAGAAAATTGTAGGTGACTAGTTAACTAGTGAGGTGAATATGTCATTTACTAGTTAACATGTCAAAGCTCTTGCAGCTTACTAGTTATCTAGTAAGACTGTCAGCGTTACTAGTTCGGTCCAGAGGTCCACTAGTGTGGTGCACAGTCTCACTAAGGCTTCTGTTGGATAAACGTGCCACTTGTTGCTGAAAAACAGTGACTAGTAAGAGTTTTTGTTCAACTATAAGACAAAATGTCCAACTAGTGCTGACAAAGACCGAACTAGTGGAGGACACTGACGTCTGATATATGGAATAAATGCTCAAACGGCTTTCCATATAGGGCGACTGACTTTGTCTGATCTAAATTGATTCCTCCAGGGAGCAGTTTGATAGTTTTCCCGTTAGAGGAGCTTAAGTGGAAAAGAATAGGGTCAGGTCGACATGTTTTTTAACGTTTTCATGGGAGCTTTTCAACAGTGTGTGCCTGTTTACTGCTCACAAATATGGCCTACATTTACCATTTACTTGGGATTCAAAATGTAGTTCAAACTCCATGATAAATATGTCACACACTTTGACACTCATTATCATAAATCCAAATATTTTTTATTGGCACTTTTTAAATAAAAAGATATAATAAAAATAATAACAGACATAAATATTGTAATACTGGCATACAAAAAAAAGAGTGGCTAAGAGGTGACAGCCAAAACACACTGTCTCTTCTAGGTCAGTACTAATTGTACCTCATCTGCACCTTGTAAATACCCTCTACAGACACAAAAAGCCAACGCTATTGTCCCAGATTTTACCCTTAGGCTATGCCTGAAACCGGAACTATCAAAAATACATTTGTAGTGGTGTATTTAATAACATTCAAGTGATTCTAAAAGCCTATTGCAATGTATTCATTACAATTATGATCACGATAATCAACTTCCAACTTAAACAAAAACAGTTTTTTACAGCTCTGTGGCCGGTTTTGTGCATATAAAAGTCACTAGCACATAGGACTTTACAAACTAGTGCTAATACAAAAGTTTATCAAACAATGCACACACACACACAGTCCTGTGCACGTGTGCAGATTCGTACACACACGATGTACACATAAACATATACGGTACCACACACACACAACAATGATGGAAAAGGACCAGCCTGGTCACAATCGATGCCAGCAGAGGTCATGATAATCATGCCACGAAGAGAATCAACATGCTGTTTAAGGTTGGAAATACAGTAGGATATCTTCAGTGTTTTACATGTGTTTGAATCAGCATAACTGAATCAAAAAGTCTCTGTCTGATCTAGAAACAGGAGGTTATGTGGAACTCAAAAATGATCTATAAAGCAAGGCTTTTGGATTGTTCCAACAGGCATTATGTGTCGACAGGCATTGACTATCATTGATGCTTTGGAAAGATACATAGTGGTGTAATTAAGATATATATTAAAACCAAGATACAAAATAAAGAAAATGTGTTTTCTAAAATGATGATTATCAAAAAGCGTTCACTCCCTCATTCCAATCCCTGTTCCAGTAAGATTCCTGGGAGATTTCTTGTGCATTTGCAGAGCGGTTTCCAAAGTTGTGTTAAATTAACTCCCAACAATGTTTTTCTCCCAGGCATTATGAACGGCACCGTATCTTTTTTTCAGAGCTACAGTAAAGTGAAAACCAGTGTTTACATATTAAACACAATGTAGAATTTGGGAGTTGAACAATATTGTTCAGTTGACCTCGTAAAATGAGGCAATAATAAAAAAATCAACACAGGCGTCAGAGTCAAACCTTTAAAAAGATCTGCAGTATATGGTTTGAACCTGAGAAACGCAGGCAACGTACAGAGGAAAGGCCTGTATTTCAAAACCTCTGGCAAGTATTTTGGTATATTAGAACCTGGCAGCAGACGTAAAGGAGGAAACTCCTGTAAAGTCAAAGAAAGAAAGTTCCTCCCAGAGGTGGTTCGGGTATAGTTCATCAGTTGCTGGGCAGTATAGGGGTGAGATTTGAGTCCATATGAAAGGTGCTTATATTCAGGCTACGGAGGCAACTTTCTCACAGTTGCTGGTGTAATGGACGTCTGGTCTGTCGTTCTCCGAGTGCTTCTTGTTCCAGCAGGGAAGGTTGAGCAGAAAGAGAATGACCGCTCCCAGTTCCACGCAGCCCCCGCTGAAGTAGAACGCCAAGTCGTACGACTGCGTCCAGTCAAAGAACCACCCTGGAAAGTGATGAGAAAAAACAGACATTGTGAGCAGAGTCAGCAGGAATTCCTGGCACACACAGCGGTCAGCTAAATAATGACAAGCTGGTTCCTTATTGAAGTCGACATGCCCTTTTCCTTACTCTGCCTGCCTGCCCGATTTAACGTTTAGGTTTTTGAAACGAAAACATAGTCTTACGACTAGAGGTGTTCCAATCCTTCCCGATACCGATTCCGATACCTGAACTTGCGGTATCGGCCGATACTGAGTACCTATCCAATACCAGCGTGATAGAAAATGTATAATTATTATTATTACTACTATTATTTTACAGCTTGTCGAATTTTCCTCTGTGAAATATTGCCAAATGGCTAACATTTATCGTGCTCTGACTACCGTTACCGTTGCCGTTAGGCATTGAACTTGAATATTTAAGGTTTGGCACTGACCTCGAATGGTTAAGGTTAGGCATTGACCTTACATAGTTAAGGGCAGGGTTGACGATGTTATCCAGTTATATTGGTTGAAATGGTCTTTACACCCCGACAGCGATCCATTACTTATGAGCTCTGAAAAAGGACCGAAAAAGAGCCATCATCTGTAGCTGCTGTAATCCTGTAAAAACGTCTCCCAATCACTGCCTCGAGGTCCGCTTGGAAAGAACCAATCAGATGCCTCCCTGCCTCCCTGCTCGTACTCTACCCTTGGTGTGTACCAGCCTGAACTCAAATCGCGTCGCCGCCGCAAGTTTACTGGAGAATGGAAGAGAAAACTCGGCCAAAAGTAGCACTGCCGCGGTTACTTGTCATGAGGTAGCGTTGTCAAGTTGAGGTCCTCTCTCCGCTCCGTGTCTGTGAAATAGTTACGATGCGGTGGTGCTCGTGCATGTGTGTGGGGGGTGTTGCTTTGCAAGGAGCCCCGAGGGGAGGGGGGTAGGTTTAGACAGAGCTCCTGAGGCGATGCTACTTTAAAATTATGCTAGCTTTCCAACATTGTCGACCCTATCTTTAAGGTTAGCGTCGTCGGGTAGCAAGTCTCGCAAGAGTTTAAGAAGTTTTTGCAGATCTCAGATCAGATTTCGCAATTTGCGGGCTCCCTTCTAGACACAACCTGAATTTTGGGCAGTATCGGACGCATTTCTGATACTGGTATCAGTATGGGAACAACTCTACTTAGAACAGGGTTTCTATCTATCTATCAAAAGAAAAGCCCTCCTACCGACAACAGGGGGTCCAAGCATGATCCCAAATCCCCCGAAGAACATGAGGATGCCGTGGGCTTGTGTCAGTCTGTCCAAGCCGACAATGTTAGTGGTGATGTAGGAGGTGAGAGACCAGTTTCCAGAGAAGAAACCCAGGACGACAGACAGGATCTGCAGTCCCAGATAACTCTTAGTGACAGGGATAAGCAACAGCGACACACCTCCAGCAAACATGGTGAAGGCGTACAGATAGATGCCGTTAATCCACCTGATGTCCACCAGCACACCCAGCGCTAGTTTACCCACGCAACTGGCAATGGCCCCTATTGATACCAGAGGAATGACACTAACTTCTTCAATGAGTCCTTGACTCTGCGCCACATCCTCTATAAAGAGCACAGGAGGGAACGCCCCCAGGCTGAACAGGAAGACAGCTATACAGAAGCCCACCATGGCTTGGTCCTGCAGGATCTCATACATGCCGTGCATGTACTTGTAGTAAGCCTGCTGCTTCTTCTTGATGACTTTCATGATGGCCAACCCAGCCAGGAAGCTGTCTTTCTTCTTCTCTGTGTGAACGGTCACATCTTTGGCATCGATGGTGATGAGCAGCTCCTTCACCATCAGGGTTTTCTCCGGAGTGGTCGAGGTGGAACCTGCCGTGATCGTCAGGTCATCCAACGGGGGCTTCTCGAAAAGTTGCGCCTCTGTGTTGCGCTCCAGGGCGGCCTTCTGCTTGAGGTAGTACCCTGGCATGTTAAGGGGCCTCATGAAGCCCGCGCAGGCCATGAGGTTTAGCGCTACGGCTCCAATGATTAGCAGGCAGCCGTCCAGGCCGTACAGCACGATCAGCTCGTTTTGAGCGGAGGCGTAGATGAACGCTCCGACGCTTGTCCCTGGGTGAGCAGAGTAAGACAGAAATTCAATGTTTAAGTAAGAAATTGTCAGATCAATCAATATAAATTAAAGCCACTATGTGGAGAATTTTATGTGAGTTTTTATTTGTATAAAAAGGTCCATCTTGTTAAAAACTGATGCAGTCTATGTGATCCTTTAGCTCCTTCATCTTGGTGTTCCCAGGTTGCAGCAATCTTTTTTTGATACTGCCACTGAGGGGCGCCAACGCCAGAAATGTTCACATAGTCCACATAGTGGCATTAATAACTTTAAAGACTTAACACCAGGATGAAAATCACCATCTGGTTGAAACCTTCAAGTCAATCACTGATGGGCTGTAACAACATCCAACAATGATGTCACCCTGGAGTACACCTCCACATCACTGCAGCAAAGTTAAACCATTGTAGGTCAGCAGGAACATGATTTTCATGAGACGTCGAATTACTCTTTAATATTAAGATTGTGAGATGTGGTGCCTTCAAATGGAGTCGTGTTTACCGTGTTCATTGTGAGGTGTTTGTTGACTTAAGAATTGGCGGAGGCCATGGAATTTCATCTTTAGTTAAGTTAAGTTAGTATATTGTAAATTTAGTCATATAATTGTTTTTCTTCATAACTTTATAATATGTCTGAGGAAAATGGTGATATTCCCAACAACCTCATCTATTTCCTCTGTCATTAGGCCTTTGCATTTCCTGCATTATGTTACCCATTTGCTAGCTTGCTAAATTGTTAGCCTCTGTGGCTTCCAGACGCCGACAGTAACGTTAATATAGTCGTTGCTTAGGAGCGGTGTTCTCACGACTAAACCACTTGAACGCCAAGCATACTATGGGACGATATTATACATGACTTCCCATGTTGTAAACATGAGTTTACGAGTTTCATTTGAAGGCACCAATAGCTCAGTAGATTTACACTTTAAAGATAAACTTTGGGTGCTACTAATAACCCTCATAATTAAAGGCTATTCTGTCTAATATAGCTTTAAAGTGTACTTTACCTAAAGTTCTGATCTTCAGCCAAACCAGATCTAGTTCGTGACCACCAGTCCACGTCCCTACTTATGAGACCAATCTGCCTTTGCTACACTACAGATGTTTACCTCAGCATCCCAAGGCTCCCAGCAGCTCATACATGAAAGCAGTGAGCACGGAGAACTGGTGTGCACCTAGTGAGCGCAGGGCAGAGTGAGGGCAGGGCGGCAGTACCTGTGGTGACAATGCCGAGGGCAAGGCCGCGTCTCTTGTCAAAATATTGACAGGTGATTGTCAACGTGGCTGCGTAGACAAGACCACAACCCAGGCCTGTGGTAGAAGAGAGGACAAGGACAGATGGAGGAAGATTTTCTGTTAGCTCAGGTGAAAGGGGCAAAAGATGTTCACTTCTAAAATACATACATTTGCATAAAGCAAGAATATTTGCCCACTCCCATGTTGATAAGATTATTAAATACTTGACAAATCTCCCTTTAATGTACATTTTGAACAGATAAAAAATGTGTGATTAATTTGTGACTAATTGTGATTAACTATGGATAATCATGTGATTAATCGTGATTAAATATTTTAATCGATTGACAGCCCTAAAAAATACACAACAATGGGAATTAATTCGCACAGTACACATCAGGAAGATGTGTTACGTTTAATATATAGGCCACTTATATTTTCTCCAAAATCCAGAAATATATATATTAGTCTACTACTTTGCAGAACAACATTGAGCTCTGTGTATTTCAGTGGAGGAACTCTGGAAATCACAAAAATGTATTTGCAATGTAAATCCATAAATTCAGAGCGTACTGTGTATAGGGTTTCTTGTGCAGTATAAATAGCAGAACATAAAAGAAACACACGGCCAGCAGTAAACAAGCCGCACGTGGACGTACAGCCACCGGCATCATTCTGAGGACATCTCTAAAAATAAATAACTGTCTTCAAATATGCATGGCCTCCCCTCTGCAGTGATGCCTGTGCGAAAGGCAGCGCTGACCGTGAGGGGTTCACCAGGCTTAAGCACGGCTGAGCTGTCACTTAATGCGCGATAACAGGTGGTGTTGGGCACACATAGGCACACTGGTGGGGCTGCAGAGGCAATAAAGGGTCACATGGGGATCAGGTTAATCCATAATGGTATTTTTCTATCAACATCCCTAAAGTAAACAAAGAGCAATGTCAAACAAATGGTGCAATGCTCAAATGTGTATCTACGTACTTTCGGTGGAAAGGGTATTTATTCAACTGGTAATTTAGGATACAGTCAGCCTCTGATGTTACATAATAGTTGGACTTCACATGTGCCCCTGCTACTTTCATATTATTATACAATTTGTTATGAGATTCTCATATGTTAGAGGGATAAGAAGCTTAGTTAACTCCCACGACCACAATGACCTAAAACACTTTTTTTCTCAAACTGACAAGACCCAAGCCTCTACTTGACGGACTGTTTGCATAAACTTTGCAGGCATGTGTCCCCCCCTTCCCCAAGGCAGTGGTGGAATAAGTGTCCAGATCTTTAACTTAAGTAAAAGTACAAACAAATACCACTGTCTAAAAATATTCCATTACAAGTACAAGTCCTGAATTCAGAATGCTAAGTAAAAGTACAGAAGTATTCGGAAGTACTCACTATGCAGAACGGCTCCCTATAAAGTGATATATTCTTATAGAATATTATATTATTCTGTCTCTATCGCTAACATATACATTTTAATGTTGTAGTTCTTCAATTTGGTACATTACTACATCATATCACAAAAACATATGTTTTTTATGTAAAAAGTAACTAGTGGCTAAAGTTTCAAATAAATGTAGTGGAGTTAGTAAAAAGTACAATATTTCCCTTTATCTCAGAGGGAAATATTGTAGTGGAGTAGAAGAATAAAGTTGCGTGAAATTGACCTCAAAATTGTACTTAAAGCCAATCACTCGTGAACTCAAACTGTCAAACTAGGCAGCACTGATCAAATATGAATCAATATTCTGTTACTGTAATGCCTAATTCTTGCCTCAAATGTTTTCAGAAACATCTTGTAGCGTACTGTTTAGCTGTAAAATGAGAAAATTTGTGACCCGGCAGCCATGTTAAAATCAGTTGAGGAAATACCAAGCACCGCCCACCAGCCGGAGCAAACTCTCTCATTTTACAGCTAAACAGTACACTACAAGATGTTTCTGAAAACATTTGAGGCGAGAAATAGGTATTACAGTAACAGAATATTGAGTCATACTGTATTTGATCAGAGCTGCCTAGTTCCTAGACTGTTTGATCGGAGTTCGCGAGTGATTGACAGCTGCCTCCGTTGAATGAACAGCCAATAGGAACGCTCTCTCTCTGAAATGACCTGTGATTGGCTAAAGTCTCCCAATACGGGCTAGATTTTAAATCCTGAAAATAGACTCCATGAGGAGATGCAGAAGTCTAGTTTTCTCTCAGGACACTTGAATTACAATATGCTGAAAGGTTATTTATGGAATTTTTGCTCAATAATGACAAAAACATTCTGTACAGTTCTTGAGTAAATGTAGGCTGCTTGGTTTCATTCCACCACTGCCCCAAGATTATCATCAAGTGTTTCCTTACCAACCACGATCCCATAGGAAAAGATGAGGAACTGGACATTGGGAGCAAAGGCACTGAGCATCAGGCCGCCCGCCACCATCACGCCACTGAAGATGGTCACGGGACGAGCCCCAAAGTTGTCCACACAGGCACTGCAGACAGGACCTGTCATGTAGACACAAAGAGGGAAACGATGAGTGATAAGAGGAACAAAGACATTCAGTGAATCATGATATTATCCTGCTTAACTTGTTGTATTCGCAATAACAGATAGCAGAGCTTCTGAGAAAAACAAGACTGCTTGACTCATCCATCACGTGACATTTACTGCTTCCTTCCCCCCCTCCCCTCTAACCAAGGGAAGTCCAGCAGAAACTGCAGCGCTGCAGCTGTCTGACAGCTGGGGCACGTGTCCAGGACTTGGCCCGAGCCCTGAGGCCAGAACTGTCCAGTCATGTTTTTCACCTCACGTCTTCTGAGAAAGCGGACAGCAAGACACCAGGCTGGCAGGACGGCTCACGGAAATGTCAACCGAGACCACCATCTATCACTGATCCTGTTTGCTCAACACAGACAGTCGTGGAGCATAACTTTCTAATCAGTTCCAGACATTACTGAGAGGTTTGTTTGCTCACACGCTAGATTCCCATTTTCAGACTCTTCTCTTTTTCTATTTCCATTATATATCAAGCAAGTTCATATTCAACAAATGCAGTGTTTGTTGTGTTTCTCTGCTTATATGTCCCTCAATCTGTCTTTCTTTTCCTTCCTCTATGGTCAGATTAAGGGCTAAGTGATCCTCCTACATTCATAGCATGGATGGATGACTTGCACTTGCTTTGCTCTCCTAGAAAATCAATAACAGCAACTCTGCTCAGGGAGCCACAAAGTGCCCATCTGTGTCACGGCATCGCCGTTTCTCTCCATCCCGTTGAAACATTACAGTAAGGAGAAGAACTTCTTTGACACCTGAAGCTACAGTCAACATATTACTTGTTGATCACTTGTACTGACGCCTCACATGGCAGTCATTGTCCAGACTTTGACACAAGCATTGTGTCTGCTTTGTTAGCAGTGGTACGATGATTGATGATGGAAACGTTAGGTAGATAAAGGTGAGTGCTTAGTGATCCAATCACACTAATCTCTCCCTAAATCACACGTCAGCAGATATATCGCACATAAGCGCCGTGCCAAAACACCAATTTACTGCTCAGCATATAATTACCAGATGCTAAAACAATCATCTGAAGGAAAAAATGCTGAAAGATTCCACACATTTTTTGCATCCATCTCTCTAAAAATCCCTGACATAACTCCCAAACTTCACAGCAGTATCAGCAGCACCCTCGCTGATCTAATTCAACTGCCATTTAGTGTGTCACTTTAAGCCCTACGTGGGCCAATGTCGAGGATTACATAACAGTGTGTGCTACTACTCACTTGCTATTAGTCCCACTCCAGCCACCAGCGAGCCAACCCAGGCCGTCATGCCTTTGCTCTCCTGGAAGGCGTGCAGCCACTCCGGGTAGAGGACGCCCACCGACTGGGGCGACCCGTAGGCCAGGAGCTGGGCCATGAAGGAGGCCACAACAATCGCCCATCCCCAGCCTCCGTCAAGCACTTCAGTAGAAGGAGCCATGGTGCTGCTGCGATGTCACTGCTGCCCTCTGGGATCTGCTACAGCTCTGACAGAGAAGAAGGGGCTCCTGGGAAATGACAAGACAACAAACAATTACAGTAGATAGATTAAAAATCTAAGTTATACGACCTGCAGCTTCCAACATATACACTCACGTATAAAGCCTTGATGTAGTGAAGGCTGCAGCGGCGCTTGCCCCTGGTGCAAACAGGCAGGTCACCTGTGTGAGGTCCTCCTGAACACACAGACTGACTGCAACTTACCCACAGGCAAGCTGCCCCTTTTGTCCCTGCCTCTATGTAACCACACCTTGGAGGAGGAGGAAAAAGTAAAAGCAC
>CAKAOH010039049.1:0-139507 GCA_916701665.1 Sebastiscus tertius | reverse complement strand
CCTACCCCCACCCTCCTCCTGCACCTTTAACCTGCCTCCTCCTCCACGATTCAGCTCTGATCTCTCTCTCTTAAAACATATATATAGGGGGAGAAGCCTGTTTCCTGTGCTGACCTAAGTTTTTCAGACCTCTTTCATAAATAATTTGCAGCCCAGAGCAACTTTATCCATCACTGCTGCAGCAATATCTCCCATTGGTCACACTTTGTTTACAATGCTGCTTCTTCTTATTATAGGGGAGGGTGGAGGGTACCTCACATTTCAGATGTGTTTGAGGCTTACAGCATGTTGATAGGATACTTTTTCATTCAAATCATTCACATTAAAAGACAATAATAATCCTGAAGAAAATCAAATTCAAATGGCACCTTCCTTCTCTGTTTACCAACCACAACAGTCTGTATTTCCTCTCACAAACACCAGGCACGTTTGCGCTTATTTGTGGTTATAATAACACATGCGACACTCACCTCAGCATCTACAAAAACAGCAGCAGGACCCTGCAGAGCAGAGCTGAGGAGCTCTGCGGGAACTTTCCATGCAGGAGAGTTTTTCTCTGTTTAAAATCTTATAAAATCACCGCAGATGACAGTGAACGTGAAAGCATTGCGCACAGGACGCCGGAGAGCTGGAGTCTTCTTATGATGCTGCCAAGAGAAGAGAAACCACTCTGCTTCAACAATGCGCACTATGCATCCCTCATACTGCTTTGTAGCCGGCGACAGAACCGGTTCAAAGCTGTTCTTGCTGGTCCAGCAGCAGCAGCAGCAGCAGCTTGAACGCAGCTAGAGAGGAGGAAGAGCGCTGTTTCCTCTTGCGCGCCTCTTCAAGCGCACCGCAGACAGAGACGCACACACACAGATGTTGCTTCATGTGACAAACTGTACTCTTCTTCTTTTCTCAAACATACATGTGATATTTGAAGTAAACTTATAAGGAGGAGTGTTTGCAGACACACATGCACAAAAACACAAAACTACACTGTAAACAATTGCTGTTAATTTACAGCAGGATTTCAACAGTATTAACCTGTTATTGGTAAAAAAAAAAAAAAAAAAAAAAAACAGTACTTTACTGTTAATACAAAAGAAAACCTGTTAAACTTTTAACTGAACTATAAAGCATTCTTAAAAAACATCACTTTACTGCTGATCAACTGTCTAAGGTATCATCAGTAACAGTTTCATGCAGTATTTTTTTTAATTCTGGGACCTGATCTGCTCATGTGAGGCTTGTAGATTGTACATGATTGTAAAATCAGTGAATTAGCTTTACTGTTCTTCACTCACATGTTGTTCTGGTTTGCATTCTGTGCTTGTAGCCAGCTATAGACAGACATTTTGGGAAAAGTGTCAACAAGTCTATTATAGCGTTTTTCCACTAACAAGTGCCTTTAATTGTATTTAGTGTGACTATTCCTATGTCTGTAACCTGATAACACACACAGAGAGGCTTTCCACTCAGAGATGTTGCTTCATGTGTCAATTCTTCTTCTTTTCTCTAAGATACATGTGACATTTTAAGTAAACTTATAAGGAGTGTGCATACTAAACATGCACAAAAACACAAAACTATTTACCTGATAATCAGACAACTCTATTCTTTCTTTTTGTTATTATTATTATTGTTATTTCTCTTCTTGGTTTTGTTTCGGATTTGAATGTTGAGGTTGTTTTCTCTAAGTGTACTTGATGGGTTTGTCTGTAAGCTCATCGACTTAAAAGTTTTAAGGTTTATAGACTGTTGTAATAACGAACAGTGGATTGCATATATGAAAACAGCCTTGAAAAAAGGGAAAAAATAAAGTATAAAAAAATATATATATATATATAATCAGGACAAATCAGGCTCTTTTATAAAGCATCTCACAATTGGAAAAAGTTTAAATAATAATTAGAAAAATCCTGAATGAATCATCTAAGTGTACTTCTGTCTGGTTTAGCTGAAAGTTGGGGGATTTATGTGCTGACGCTGCTGTGAGTCTACTTCTCTCCAGGAACAATGTTTATATTCAGTCCAGTCTGAACCGGTTGATGGATGGTAACAACACCACTCTGCACCAGCAGGGCTGCACTTCCTGGAGGGCTCTCCCTGCTGAGCTGTGATTAAAGCAGTACATACATGCACAGAGCTCACTCTTGAATTATCTTACAATCGGCCTTCCCGTCACTAAAAAACATATGAGGTTGATTTTAAAAGGAATATAAGAGTGACACACGAATAGGCAGCAACGTAGAAAAGTCTACCATGAGTTAAAAAATAACCTGAATGAAATGCTACAGTAGGGGAGATAGATGACTATAGGATATGCTTAGTGTCTTAGAGATACAGATTGTTCATATATGACTATTGCAGGAATTTTTCAGTAAGTTAGGCATATAGGTAGTATAGTAAGTTAAGGCATATAGGCCATATAGGCTGTCACCCTAGGGTGCCACCTTCTGGGGGACTCTGGTCGCCCTGTAAAAATAAATTATTACATTTTAAAAATGCCAGTTGGTGCCCTTCCTCTTTTTCTGCATTGAATTAACAAATGAACAAGTAAAGAAAGAAAGAAAGAAAGAAAGAAAGAAAGAAAGAAAGAAAGAAATACTCTTTTCAAACCTGTAACTCTCTTTCTCACACTTTTTCATCTGCCCGGCCGCACTTATTTGTTAATAAAATTGTAAACTGTAGTGAAACTAAAAATGTCAAGGACCAATTTATATTATAATAATTACAGTTATTTATGAAAATAAAGATCTTAATTTTTGTATTAAAACCATTGGGATGTCTGATGTGTGTTGCGGTTTACAGGCGGGGGGTTCTTGGCCTTGGCCTATAGGGCATCAAAAGGGCTAGAGTCGGCCTTGCAGTATAAAGAGTAGGCGTACAGTACATTGAAACAAAGTGGTCAAATAAAATAGATGTAGCCAAGAAAACAAAAGTGAATTATAGACCCACGCCCTGACAGAATTTATATTGCTCCACAAAACTAAGATCTACATAACTTGGTGGAGTTTATTTCTCTTCTTCTCATTTGGTAATTTCCTGCATTCATTCTGTGGTGTGAGAGCAGACAGTAGAGCCGCTCATGGTCACATTGCTGCAGCAGCAGCATCATAAAGTTATATCATCATGTGATTGCACCCATTCGCATAACCTCAGGTCAGAAACACAGTGGAACCAAGTCAGAAGGAAACAGCCGAGAAGAGGAGTGGAGAAAGAAGAAGTCAAAGAAGAGACGTGGAAGATGAAAGGACGGGGTGGCAGAGTAAGAACAGGGGAGGGAGGGATGGAAAGAGCAGAGGACAAACTGGTTTTCACACTCAATGCACCTAAAATTCTTCAGGAACTTTGATGCTTTTTCCCATAGCTGGGGTCGGCTGCCAGGAAGGGTCTTACAGAAACGATTTAGGCTTCATAATCCCCTTCTGCCTGAAAAAATTATGTGGAAAAAAAAAGAACAAGGGAGGCACAGTTAATTGTACTGTACACTGGTATTGCACTGACATGTTGCCTCAGTCCAGTTTAAACCAGATATAGGGCATGTAGGGGACAGTGTGTAGGAAACGGAAAGAGGATGGGGAGTGGATTACGAAGCGGCTGTGATACATGTGCGGTGCTGATTCCCCCAGAATTTAGCTGATCAGGCAGAAGACTGAAAACCAGTTCCCATCCACATAATAATATAAAATAAAATGCCCCCTTAATAATAATAATAATAATGATAATAATGAACAAATGCCTCTACAATAACAAACAATTAGGGAAACTGAAATATTGTTTTTATTTTTCCTTTTACCCTCCTTTAAAGTTTCCCCAAATAAAATACACTAAAAGAAATGGGTATAAAAGGATTTCAGTGAAAATCAACAAATAACAAAATAAAGCCTGCAGGCGTTAGGCTAAGCCAGATTCTTGCACAAATAGCCCCTAAACATCGTAGTGCAGGTAACCCAATTGAATGGTATTTATTTTGTTTCCCCAACTAGGATGGTCAACACTCTCAATAAACAAAACACAAAGAATCTCAAAAGGGCCTAAAACAGACCAGAGTTTCTGGTTTGGCTGATAACATATGTTGCATTTAGTGAAGGAGAGATCAGAATGACCCTGGGTGTGCAGTTTCCTTCCTCTTTTAACCCCTACAGAAAGGGCTCGTTACACCCTGATTGGCCAAGAGGGGAATGCACCAAGCTGTGCAACAGGTGAACTGAATAACCCTCCAATCACTCAACAATTCAACCAAAAAAAAAAACACCAGGGAAAAGGTAAACAACGGCAAGCACCAGAGAATTGGCAGCCACCACACACGAGTACCACAATCGATGTTGGTGCTGAATTTCACTTGCTAAGTTCTTGAATACACACACTATAACACTATAACACTAACTCTGGGTTAGAAAAGTTAAGAATAGGGCTTAGCGATATGGCCAAAATCTATCATGATAAAGGTCATTTCATATCTCGATGACGATATATATCATGTAGCAACATGTTTTCTGGCAATTCAATAAATAAATCGTCTATATAAAATAACCACATGGGAAAGCCTATTTGTGTATACTCCTGTATTAATGAAATACTTGACAAATGGAAAGCACTGAGTATTTTCTCATTTTAAGAACTTGAGTGCAAAATTAATAAAACAGTTTTAAGTGAAGTTATATATATATATATATATATATATAAAAAATTATAGGCCTAGCCTATATCGCAATAGAAATGATATTTGAAAATATATACAATAGACATTTTTACATCTTTTTGACGATATATATCTTCATATTGTCCAGCCCTATTAAGAACTAATTAACTAACTAAAGTTTTTTAAGTTTAAGGCTTTGTAATCTTGATACAGATAAGTAAAATTGATTATTGTAGAGTAGTAGAGGTAATGACACCTGAGTCTGGATTCAATAAAGTTTCCACACTGTTGCCACACTATTATTAATCAGCGATATGGTTGAAACTTTGCACGGCGTAATTGTTTCATTTCATCATTAGATCTATTTGGTAACTAATCTACGTACAATATTCACCACCTCAAGACTGACGTAGCACAGAGTACATGAGGGCAAGGATAAAGTCTGCTGCAGAAAATCATTTGGATCCGTGCCCTCTTTGTCATAGCGATACTGATATTACAACATTAAGTGATTGCACTGCATCAGGGTGGAGAAACTGCTAAATAATTATTGGCCCATCTCTAAGCTGGCTAAAATCCCAGACTTACCAGTAAACTTGCAACTCTGCCTCTTCCTGGAGGTCAATAATGTCCTCATCTCAACTCGAGGACCCACAAGCATTTGCTGAGTTCGACAAAGTGGATTATTTACGTCTCATTGGTCTCAAACCTCAGACTTTGTGTAAATACGCATCAAAAACACATTCCAGCTAGTCTCTAATTGTCTATGTATGCATGAATATCTTTGTTTTTCGTTTTCCTTCATGCTTGAACGGTCTTCATGTCCATATGGTTTTTATTCATTCTCCATTTAAAAGTACAACAACAACAACAATAAAGTCAGCCACAGATGTCAGGATTCAGACCTCGTCCTAATTGATAACTGCTGCCACTGCTGTTGTGCGTGACATTAATTTGCTTGATGAAAAGCAGCAGAGTGCAGCTGTCTTTGTGGGTTCCGCTAAGGTTCTTGAGACGATTGATCAAAACATTTGGTCAGATCAGTTGCACATGGCTTGTTTAACTCATAACTTGTTGGCAGAACTCAAAACTGTTCTTACGGATGTTTTGAAATCAAACCCCCTGAAATGTTGATGGTGTCCTACAAGGATCCATTTTGGGGCCCCTAATATTTACTCTATATAGCAATTAGGGCTGTCAAAGTTAACGCGATAATAACGCTGGAGTGAAGATACTGGTATCATATGAAACTAGAAAACCTAGGGAATCCACTGGTAGCATCAACCACGTCATAGTAGCATGTCGTGAAGGAGAATAATGCTCCAAACCTACGCTACATTTTGACGAGGAAAAGCTGGCATGGCCATTTTCAAAGGGGTCCCTTGACCTCTGACCTCAAGATATGTGAATGAAAATGTGTTCTATGGGTACCCACGAGTCTCCCCTTTACAGACATGCCCACTTTATGATAATCACATGCAGTTTGGGGCAAGTCATAGTCAAGTCAGCACACTGACACACTGACAGCTGTTGTTGCCTGTTGGGCTGCAGTTTACCATGTTATGATTTGAGCATATTTTTTTTATGCTAAATGCAGTACCTGTGAGGGTTTCTGGACAATATTTGACATTGTTTAGTGTTGTTAATTGATTTCAAATAGTAAATATATACATACATTTGCATAGAGCAAGCATATTTCCCCACTCCCATATTGATAATGGTATTAAATACTTGTCCAAACTATGGACAATCATGCGATTAATCACGATTAAACATTTTAATCGATTGACAACCCTAATAGTCATCTATGTAGCAATACTTCACCAACTGTGCTCTCCAATTTTATGCTGAAGATACCGTCTTTTATCATCTTTTATTGGCTCTGCTCTACAAATCAATACCATGTATAACCAGATGCAATAACCTGAAAGCCAATGAGTGTCTATATTACTGTCTATGTGGCAGAATATCACTTGAATTTATGTGAGACATCTATTGGCTGAATGTTATCAATGTTATTAATAGCACATGTAAATTATAATGTGTGCTGTACTCAAATACAGCACACAATATATCAAACCTGGTGAAGCTAAGCTCTTTATGATTGTGGTGGTCCTCTTGGAAGATCAAATATTAACACAGTGATTTACCTTTTTTAAACCTATGAAAGAAACAGCATCTCCTACTCAGATATCAAACAAACTTGGCATAAAAGCATGCATTTGCAGTGGCAACCGCTGTTTGATATTCCTCATATTACATCGCCCTGGAACAAGGTTTTGGTGTTTATTTATGTGTAATGTGCCATCTCAAAATGTATTGTTAATATAAGAATATGGACAAATGTGAAGATTATTTATCACTTACTTCTGCCCTAGCTGCAGAGCTCACATTACTCATCCACAGCCCATTAATAAACACACATTTCCCAGCAGTTTTTTCACAAGGTGACCTGATATCCCGACATTTTTAAGCATCTTTTCTTCTTCTCTAGTACCTTTTTTTGACACCTGAGAAGCAGCGGCCTGCTGTTCTTTTCCGTAAGAGCCTTCGCAGGTGTAAACATACAGAGCCACCCTGCAGTCCGGATAAATGTCTCTTGGTTTCGGCCGCCCAGCACCATAAAGCCGCAGGGGTCAAAGGCCATTTTAGCACCCAGCATGGCCACCCTGAGCCTCCAGTCCAGATTCCTGCTTGGATTAGTTCAGGTTGCTGGATTCAGCAGCAAGAGAGAGCACTGTAACACGGTAGAAAAACACAGGGAACACTTAAGTTGTATCAGAACTCTCAGCAAGTCTTCGGACAGATCTACTCGTGTCACCCCTCTCATGATGGGGTGTATGTTTTGATTCTGGTGAGTTTGAACCGGCCGTATGTGTGAATGAGCTACAGTTACCTGTAGAGACCTAATGGAAGCCTAATGTGTTCCGTGTTCTCCCCACACCACAGGTTATTGCACCCACATTACAAAGGTTTACCATGTTAAATGATCCTGGAATGATTGATATATGGAAAACACTCCTCCGAGCTTCAGCCAGTTAGAACCGGTTAAAACCATGTCGACTAGGAAATGGAAATTACATACTGGCACAGAATCAAGAGTCAAATGGTGCTGCTGTGTGTAAGAGGCGCTGCTGTGTGTAAGAGGCTTATCACATGATGCGATTGTGTTACAATAGATAAGCATCAGCTGAGAACTGGTTCTATATTTCAGCTTTTAGTCATGCTAGCAGCACGGTATGACTGTCTTGATCAGTCCAGACTGAAATAACTGGATTGATTTACATAACGTGTAATTCACCATGGGTGAAAGGGAAGTTTTTGTTTAGCATACCCAGTGATTTATATCTTAATTTTAACCCTATGAGGCACACAATAGACCTATTTTTGTCTTTTTTAGGAGGTTACAGGGGGTTTTAGGGAGAGATAGCAGGTCAGCAATAGATGTCACAAAAAAGTGGTGTACGTCATCTGAAAGCTGGGAACCCGAAGATTAATTTGAGATGCAGCTAAGCACTGTGTGTCAAGTTGTTCTAGGCATAAATCAGAAGCATATATGAATGAATGAATTAATTCTAACAAATTGTGAGAGTGTATAAGGGTTTAGAACATGATGACAGAAGTATATGATGGCCATTCTCATGCTCACTTATGACTCTTAAGTTGTTGCAGCCATGTTTGGAGGATTGATATCATCTGTTACACAGATTTGGTGCTATATTTAACCATTTTTTACCACTCAAGGTAATCAAAAATTCCTCTAAAATACCACATTAAGACACCGTGACCTTGAGGAACACCATAGAAAAAGCCATGCTGTGATTTGGTATCAAAAATTTTTGACATTTGGAGATTTCCGCAAGAATTGCATTTTTCGGTGTTTGAATGGCGAGCACTTCTGTTCTGGAAACTGCTCAGAAACCCTCTTATTGTCAATCTACCTAAGAAAGCATCCATCCTCTGAATGCTCTAGATCTTTAGTTTGTGGTTGTAAAGTTTCATGAGGCTGTGATTATCCTCGAGGTCACCACAGGTCATGTTATACAGTGACGTCAAGTTTAAAAAAAATGATCTCACTATAATGAAATGGCTACTATGGGGACAAATATCACACATGAATACAGTTGGGCTCATTGGATCCACAAGAGTCTCAGCTTTACAGTGATACCCAATTATGCAATTCCTAAACTGTTTAGGGACCCCAGTATGCAGAAATATTCAAAAACATAATTTTAGAATAGGCAAAAATAAACTTCATGGTTTTTGCCCCAAACTGCATGTGATTATCATAAAGTGGGCATGTCTGTAAAGGGGAGACTTGTGGGTACCCATAGAACCCATTTTCATTAACATATCTTGAGGTCGGAGGTCAAGGGACCCGTTTGAAAATGGCCATGCCAGTTTTTCCTCGCCAAAATTTAGTCCAACTTTATAGCATTATTTAGCCTCCTTCTCGACAAGCTACCATGACGTAGTTGTTACCAAAACTGAACCTGCTACAGCCTCTGAAAGACAGTAAAGGTCTCAGAGGTTTTAATGTTGTGTTTCAGCATTCTGAAAATCACTATACAAGAAACACTATACACTATTAACTGCATATCACCAACAGGGGGTATATTAAAGGATTGAACCAACCAAAGACATGAAGCACGGTGACGGTGCAGACGTACTCCACGCAGTCGCCCCTGGCAACAGACGGTAGTCAACTTGTTGTGATCCTGGCCTGAAAGAAGGAAATGCAGAGCAAAATACACTTTCAGTATTTGTTGTTAACATAGAATCCAAATATAAAACTCAATTAAATTTCAAGTCCTTTTTATATAGCGTTAAATCATAACAGAAGTTATAGAGCCGGTCTAGACCATACTCTATAATTTAGAGACCCAACAAGAGTTCCCCCATGAGCGTGCTGCACTCTGTGCGACAGTGGCAAGGAAAAAACTTCCCTTTAACCGGTAGAAAACTTGGGCAGAACCAGGCTCTGGGTGAGAGAGAGAGAGAGAGAGAGAGAGAGAGAGAGAGAGAGAGAGAGAGAGAGAGAGAGAGAGAGAGAGAGAGAGAGAGAGAGAGAGAGAGAGAGAGATGCACAGCAGCCACAATAATAACACAGCTATAACAGTAATACAAATAGGACTAATAACAATAATCAATCAGTGGTGAATATAATAGAAATATCAGTAACAGCCGTAATAATACTAGAAATGTCTACTATGAGTAATACTAATAATATCAATAAGAGTAGCAGTAATAATAATAGAAAAAAGCTGATAATTATAGTAAAACATGTTGCTAACCAGATATTTACAGACAACTTCATGATATGAAGTAAGTTGTCTACGTTCATATTGTAGCATTTAATATAAGCTAAAGCCTCACAGTTGTACGCCTCCACCAACCAGTCAAATTGCAGTTTACATCCGTGTCTGTCCAAAACGTCATCACTTCATCGTTTTATCTTGTTGTCAAAATGAGCATATGAATTCTTGAGTTATGGCCAAAAACGTGTTTTGTGAGGTCACAGTGACCTTTGACCACCAAAATCTAATCAGTTCATCCTTGAATCCAAGTGGACGTTTGTGTCAAATTTGAAGAAATTATCTCCACACATTCCTGAGATAACGCATTCATGAGACTAACGGACAAACTAAAAACATAATTTTGCCGGTGCAGAGGCATAAGAAGTCACGTAATGGTCACATAAACATGCGGACAACAAGGTCAACGTGCTGATCTTTAGCAGGTATAATGTTCACCATCTTATTTTGAAGAAGTAGCATACCAATAAGAGCTCACCTAATTAGCACTAAACAAGAAATACAGCTGAGGCTGATGGGAATATATTTGACAAGAAGAAATTCCTACCCGATGATGGCGCAATAGATGAAAGGTCAGGGGATCAACGTTATTACAGTTCATCCTCTGGGGACCATGAATGTCTGAACCAGCTTCATGGCTATCCATTTCACTCAATGTCAACCTCATGGTGGCACTAAAAGAAAAGTCAGGGGATCAAAATTTATCCTCAAGAGGAACCTGAAAATTGTTAAGAAATTTTATGGCGATTGATTATTTCAGTCAGACATCAGAAGATCATAAACCACGGTTGTCAGACGACAATAAAACATTAAAACTGCGTCCCTGTTAGGATCTGCCAAATCCAGATTGTGTAACAAATCCAGTTATCTGTCACGATCATAAAGAAGAGACCGATGTTATTTGTAACAGTCCTGAAGTCTACAAATCTTGCTTATCGATGTTTAACTCTCAAAGATCTCACATTACAAATGAGTAGCAAAAATGTTATCAATAAAACTGACAATTAAAAACAGAGGTTGTCATCTCAAGAGCTTTAATCATACATAGAAATTTAGTTCAACAGTACCATTCATTTAGAATGTTTTAGCAGTATGTATATTTAGTGTAAAGAGCATTATGTTTTTTTTTCCTTTTTCTGATGAGGAATATCCACAAGGATGATAGAAGCTTTCAGAAATACACCAGAGTGAAAGAGAGAGAGAAAGAGAGAGAGAAAGAGAGAGAGAGAGAGAGAAAGAAGAGCAGAGAAAAGACTGAGTACATGACTAAGTTGTAACACCTCAGACTACATTTTTAAACACCTCAAAAGGCGACATTTATCTGTGGTTTTATGTACCAGTGTCCATCCTCCTGGATGCTGTTTTTCCTTTTTCATTTTAACTGAAGAGCAGCAGAGCCTTGAATGCTTTCAGAAACTAAAATAACTATGGCGCGAGCTCGGTTTGATCAATGCCCTATAATGGAGAAAGTCCAAGCAGTCCTCTAAGACAGACACCTCTTGTTGACCTAATCAAAGCTGCGTTAAGCTTGGGGTCGGGGTGACTGGTTGACACTGCTGCAGACAAAAGGGGGAGGGGTGTCGGGGGTGAGCTGGAGTGGAGTACATTACTGCAATCAAGTGTCATATTATAGGCATGAAAAGAATCAACCACATCCATCTATCACTTCATCCATTTCTCTAGCCATACATCCATCCATTGATCCAAACATCCAACCTATCGGAAAACACCACCATGAAACATACTTTATGTGCTGTTTGTGCTATCTCAGAAGCGCCACAACATCAATTCCAACCAGCTAAAGTCCCAAGCAAAGAAAAAAAAAACAGAACATCATGTACAAGACAGAAGGTGGAACAGATAATTGGCCTACAAATCCCAGAAGCGATGATTTTTCAGTCCATCCATTCCTTTTAAGAGTAGTTAAGTAACGCCACGTGTGGATTTGGCAGGCGGCGAGCTTCGCCGAGGGTGAGCCGCCGTCTTGTTTCGTTCCCCCCTCTAAGACTTTTTGAAGCTGCTTCTTTTGTGGAGTTGGTAAAGAGTAAGAAACTTCCAGAGCTGGTAATGATGGAAGCTGCTGTTGCGGTAGCGTCGTGGCATTCGGTGGGCGCGCTCACGCGCAAAGACAAGAGACTGTGTGTCGCGTTAAGGCTGGGAGGGAGGCTGCTGTGCTGCGTGCTGCGACATAGCTGCCGGGGAGGACATGGACTGGACCATGGGCTGAGCTGGTGGGGGTAGCTGAGGCTGAGCCTGCTGGGCCCCTGAGTGCGTGTTGGGGGAGGGTGGGGGAGTTGGACGTTTGAATTTGTCGGGGCTGGTGCTTCGTCTTGGTGAGGGCCTCTGTTTGAGAGAGAGAGAGAGAGAGAGAAAACAAATAAATACGTCTCATCTTGTATAACGCAACAACACAGCAGAATTTTAAGCAAACTGAGGTGTTTTGAGAAAGTCAACCGACATCACTTAAAGATATTCTCATATGGGCATTTTTTAAAGTTATTAAGTTTTAGGCAGATACAGCAAGAAGGTGTAAAAAAAAAAAAAAAAAAAAAGAGAGGTAGTTAGTAAAGTGAGAGGTGGCAGTTATTCTTGTTCAACAGTGTTTCCAGTGTTACAAACCACTGAAGGAATACAAGAATGTGAGTGGCGAGGTTACTGGTCTCTTTCATGGTTCCCCCACTGAGCTATTGGTCATGACCTGACAACTGCAATTCCAGTCAGAGGAGTAGAAAGAGAAAAGAAAAAAGGGGTTTAGAGAAAAATTAATCCGTCTGAGGTTCTGATCTCCCAGATGGAGTCATTTCCTTGTTTAACTCCTGGGTGGGCTGAGTGGTGATGGAAGAGATGTGGTCTGTACCATCCACAAGGATCAAGAGGAAATGAATGGATGTAAAATACCAGAGAGGGAGAACACAAGAGAGAGATGGAGGTACACGACAGCACGGAGCAGTGGGAGGAAAGGTTTAAACATGGACGGAATAGGCCGCATTGAAAAGCATAAAACAGAATGATTCAAACAGTGAATAACTTCTTTCAGCTGCCTGTACAAAACTATACCATCATGTTCTGAATCTGAACCATATGAATGTTGCTAATGCCAGGGAGTTTGGACAAAAGCAAACTTCTGTAAAGCGAATACAAGGATGCTGATCACACAAAAGTTGTCAATTAACAGGTTTATATTACCATAAACCTGTTCTCCAAGACGGTGTCGGGTCAAGTTAAGACTCAGGTCACAGTGACCGGAACAGTACACTTGTTTTTCATTCAAATTGGCTTAAAACCAACAGACAGTCCTCTGACTAACAGCTCCGAGAAATGTTATTTTTTCCAAAACAAAGTATTGTGAACCAAGTACAAAACTATCCACACAACTGATACATCAACTGTATACTGCAGACAATGTTTGGGCTCATCAAGTTGAATGCTGGTTGTGTATCCTCAGTTTGGTGTTTTCTGAGAGTGTAAGAAATGTTGAAAAAAAATCAAATATTGCAATATAATGTTTGTGATACCGTATCGATTCTCAAAAACACTTTATAGATTTTTAATCAATAGTTTACATGCAATGATTAACTCAGTCAATACTTTATTTCATTTTCAAAGAGATGCTCCCTCTCAAAGTAGTGCTATCAAGTTGGATTTAACAGGGACTGCGATACATGCAAATGCAGATCCCACTGTTCTGATTGCATAAAAAAGTAAACTTTTTTACTCAGATTTTATGCATATGGTGATGTGGTCTTTATACTATGACAGTTTTCCTAAAACTAGATTTAAAAAATTGCAATATATCACCTTACTTACAGCATCGCAATATATCGTAATTAGGGCTGTCAAATTTAACATGCTAATAACGCAAATCAGTTTAACAACACTAAATTCTTAATTGCATTAACATTTTTTTAGGTTGTAGCAGGCTCAGTTTTAAATGTCATGCTAGCTTGTCGCAAAGGAGGCTAAATAACGCTCCAAACTTGAGCTAAATTTTGATGAGGAAAAACTGTCATGGCCATTTTCAAAGGGGTCCCCTTGACCTCTGACCTCAAGATATGTGAATGAAAATGGGTTCTATGGGTACCCACAAAAAAATAAAACCATCTAAACTAACATCAATATATTAAGAAATATTACTAGTAAGACGTGGCAAAAATGAATGAGATAAACACACACATACTTTTAAGTCATGCTGACTGATATGGCCTTATTTGACACACAGTTAATGTACTGTAGGTGCCAGTCATGACTGAAACTAAAAACTCTTCGGTTGGCTTGGAGAAAGGCTTTAACGGATGATAACACCAGTATAAAATCTAATAAAAATATAAAGGTAAGTTAATGAAGGCATATATGTGACTCAGATAAGGTGTGTTGATTCAGTTATTGCTGTGTTATTGAAAAGATAAATGCACAGCCGATCGAACCTTGGGACATTTATGGAGCTAGGGTATGCTCTCCTAGTATCAATATAAGAGGGGGCTGTTTCGTGTGATGTAACAACAGTATCTCTGTGATGGCCAAGCCAGTTTTCTTTGGCAGGTTTAAGATCTGCTAATGTTCACACCCATGGGTGTACAGTGTAGGACTCTTAACCCTTTTTTATTGATATACATAAAACAGACTATAATACAGTATGTACAGGGTCCATCAGGTGCGGATGTAAACACCGTAAATTTACAGCTAAAAGACAGCAGTTAACCTCACAGTTATTGTTTTATTTCAAACTCATTTACATCCCTAGTAAAATGGGAGCAATTTCATATTTCACAATATACATATTTTAAATGTGAAAGTTATTCTTGTCCATTTCTTACCTGTATTTTCTCATTTAAACTGAAGTAACTACATTTTTTAAATTGGATTTCCTAACTCTTTGAACTAAATGTTTGAGCCCTGGGTTGCAAAAACTCCAGACAACTACAACAAATCCTTGTAAAATATTAAAATAAACACCTGTGACATCCTGAAAACACTCACAAATTGCCAGACGTCTGGGTTTAAGAAGCGTGGGTGTGAATGTGACTTACCGCTACGGCGTGAGAGGAGCTTCCGTGGACGTGCAGGGCGGGGGTGTTGTAGTGGGAGATTGCAGCTCTGGACAGTGTAGCTGGAGGAGTGAAACCAACTGTGTGGCTGCCATATGAGAGACCTGGGACAGAAACAGGAGGACAGACATGAAGTGTTGTACGTTCTTTTGTTCCAAGTCCTTATATTTAACTATAAATTCAACTCTGGTTGTTGAGACTTAAGAACTGCTATTAGTAACACCAGGTATCAGGAACGATAGGTGAATGCAATGTGTACCTGGCTGGCAGAACAGAAAAACAGCCGTGCTCTGGCACCTGACCTGAGGTCTGCCTTATCATTGTGCAAACATTTAGACTGTAATCTGATATCCCGCTGAATCACACCAGGCATGAATGAGCAGACCTGAGTGGCTCAATTTTCCTCTCTGGTATTCAAAGACATTTACAGCTTACAGCCAATCCATATAAAAGGTGCTTTTCAGAAGTGTTTTTGACGTCAGTCACTCGCACGCCTCACGGATCAGATACGCTTCCAATTTATTAAATGCATCAATCCACACTGACTCGAGACGCCCCTAGTGTTTTTTATGCTTCAAGTCTATTTTTGTTGTGTTTAGTGAAGCGTAATCTGCAAAGACAGCTGTCTAAATCACACAAATATCCCACTGTGTGTGTTTTGAACTTATTAACCGTATCTACATTGACTGATCAAGGCTTTCAGTCTGTCTCTGAGCTTGCCTGTTTCACTACAGGCAGTGAGGCAGCTGAGGCTCAGGGGAGAGAGCGGGTTGTCCTTTAACTGCAAAATTGGCGGTTCAATTCCTGGCTCCTCCTGTCCGCATGTCAAAGTGTCCTTGAGCGAGACAATGCACCCCGAGTTGCTCCCCACCGCTTTACAACAACACACTGTTAAATGCAGAGGTCGAATCTCATGCATGCATGGACACTTGACTTATATAAAAGACATTTTATTTTTACTTTTATTATTGTATTCTTATTTTATTGTTGGTCATTGTTGCTCCTAGCTGTTATTTCTATTCTGTCTAATTATACATACTGTACATGCATACATGTATGTATGTATGTATGTATGTATGTATGTATGTATGTATGTATGTATGTATGTATTTATGTAAAATCAATCAGGTTTATTTTGCCAATTAAATACATACATGGAATTTGACTACGGTTTTAAGCAGCTCCCTCAATGTACTCAGACAGAATAGAAATAACAGCGGGGAGCAACAATGACCAACAATAAAATATACTATATTATTATATATATATATACATATATACATATATATACATATACATACATACATATATACATACATATACATATATATACATACATATATACATATATATACATATATACACATATATACACACACACACACACACACACACACACACACACACACACACACACACACACACACACACACACACACACACATATATATATCTTTAAAAAAAACTTTCATTGGAGCTCTGAAAAAAGTTGATGTCAGCTCAACTTTTCTTTGTAGCGCGTGATGCCCATCATGCAGCGACAAGTGTCAGGCATCAGTTTGTACCTTCACGTCACCGACTTCCATTGAAAATGACTTGTAGCCTGTTGCTTTGACGCTCGTAGTGTGAAGACAGAATTACGCGCCGCTCATGTCTTGCTTCCAATGGGGATTACTAGTTAGCCTAAATACTGGTCCAGTATGGAAGATTGTGGTTTTGATTTATCAAAAATGCCAAATGTATACATTTTTATGTGCTTTTCCCTCATTATGCTTTTTTGTTTTCCTACAATTTTCTCATTCTTCTATCACACACGCTCACTCACTCACTCACTATTAACCCATTTTAAAATCACTTTTGTTGCAAACTTCAAACAACTCATTAGTAACTGTAGTGATATATAAACACCAGGAGTACAATTGTTCTTTGTGAATCCCCTTTCAAGGGATTACTATAATAGCTGACAAACTTAAAATCAACTTGGTTTTGTTATTTGGTTTTCTGTTAAATAACTCAGCAGCTGACTCCAGTTAAATGCTGAATTATCATAAACAATCACCTTCTTTCATGAATCTTAATCAGAAACATTAATTTGGTGGGCGAGCATGATGACATTATCTGATCCTCCTGACTTCCACAGAAACAAGGGCTGCAGATACTGTCAGGTGTGTTATGTAAGAAAACAGGAAGTGGATTTAATTGGACAGAGAATGAGGGCATCTATACTGGGGATTTATTTATGGTTTCACTGACCTTTAAAAGACATCAACTTATCAATGAATGTTTGCTTCAGATTTGACATTAGATATGATGGATTTCAATGTTAAGCTTTGTAACAAAGATAAAGCTCGTTTTCTGGCAACACGTCATATCAATTGATATCAAAGGTGCGTTTTATTGTTGTGGGGGCCATTCTATTTGACGCAATATAACTTGCTGACCGCTGTATTTTTTGGACAGTGGCCACCTTGAATGTACCTACCAGGAGATATGGGTCGGCTGGAGCTGGGGGAGGGGGTGTATGGGATGGGGCTGGACACAGTCCTCGCTCGCAAGCCTTGTGCAGACATCTCGTTGAAGTACCTGAGAGGATGACATGACCAGTTTATGAAAATTCAGGAGATTTTTAGTCCAAAAGAGCAATCAATCCATGTATCAAAGTGCTCAGTTTAGCCTTACTGGTTTGTTAAACAAACATGTTTTCAAGCCAGTAAGAATGTTTTCATATATTATTTTATATAGCATAGCACTTTTTAAAAGCCTCTAAATAACAAGGTGCCTCAAAAAGCAGGAGCACCAACAGCATAAAAGCTTCACAGGCAAAAAATTAAAATAACACTGACATAACAGGCAATAAAGTCAGTGCAATAGCCAATATAAAAAGATAAAGAAGAGAGGTTTGCAATACTGAACCTTGCTAGGGCATCTCCTACTAAGCTGGAGCAGTGATTGAGTGTTTTTGTGACTGTATGTCAAGCTTTAGAGCCATTACAACAAACTCACAGTCCTTGTCTTGATTTCACAAGGGACTGGGGAACCATCTGGGTACCACTTGGGTGCTTGAGCTTTTAGGGTAATGCTGCCAGTAGGAATAGAGATCGCACATAGGAGTCCAAATATGCTGTTCACTCATAGAAAATAGGCAGTCTTTGGCTTAAATGGTCTTGATAGTTTGCCTCCTTTTCAGTTACATCAAGCTAACACAGATCTGGCAAAATTAAACTAAGCTACTGCAAATTATTCTGCTGTCTGCCCGTATCAACACTGGTGTCGGAAGCAATCTTGGCAGCTATGGCCTGAACCAAAACTGCATGGCAGTACTTGCCATTCAAAACATTTATTTTCTGATTGTAAACTGACTGGACACCATATTGTTACCTTGCTAATCACAAAGAAAGCCTATACAACACTACCAAAGATTGGCTTTTGGAAGAAGTGTCTTTTGCATCTTTCCCTCTATTGTTCTGTCATCATTTCATTCTCATAGGTTCAAGCTCCTTTCATCCAATCAGCATTGCAGCAGCATTTGACCAATGCAGCCAAATGCCTCTCCAGTACACAAGCCACACCATTTACTAAGGCTCTGTTCAGACCTGGTATTAACATGCGTCCTGAGTGATCCGATCACAAGTGGACAGCTCTAAGTACAGGTGTGATCGCACTCAAGACGTATTGAGAACGCATTGATATCCGATCGCTCGGATCACATTCAGAGGAGGTGTGGGCCACATATGGCCACATTCTTTTAGCAGTGTGTACACAAATGTGTCCTGAGCCACATTAATGACCGCCTACTCAACTGATATCCTGCTTGGATCCGCAGGGTCTCTCTGTGCTTCTCAGGCACGTGAAGTGCATTATTATCATTCTGTCGGTGTTTTTGTTCCAGTGCTCTGCACGGAGCTGACACCCACTCACCCGCCCACCCGCTCACATCCCCGACTCTCTGAAGCTCTGTACCCCGCTGTTGCCTGGCAAAGGCATCGGCGGCACGGAGGTCCCCGGAGACCGCTGGTACAACAACTTTGTATTTTGATGTTAATAAAAATGTACCCGAATTCACGAATATGTAGAATACTACTACTGACATTTCTGTAATATTATGTCACAACGTCTGTTGTATTAGCCATGTGTTTACTATGTGTTTATTTGCATATAGAGCGGGGAAGTGAGATCGGATCGCAAGTGGTCACTGGAGATGCATGTGGAGATGCATTCTAATGCCAGGTGTGAACAGAAATACTTAAAGCGGTCCACTTGTGATCGGATCACTCAGGACGCATGTTAATGCCAGGTCTGAACCTAAGATGAAGTCTCTCTCAACCACCTCACACATGTGATTTTGCACCCCTGTGTAAAGCTATTGTGACCTTTTTGACAACCTGTCCCATCATGTGTCCCATTCTCTACCTCTCATCGTCCATTTCCAGACTGGATTCACTCTCTGACAGTTGTCTGCACAGGGCCTCCCTGCGCTCCATTTCTCTCTGAAGCTTTCTCTGCAGCCGGATGTTCTCCTCCCTCATGTGTCGCTCCTCTTCTATGTACTGGGCACGCTTCTCTGTGTCTGGGAGGGGACGCACAGAACAAATGACATCAGTTGAGATATTGTCAAGGCCACATCCTGGCTACTGTAGATTAACATGAACATTAACTGCATGAATGTCAAAATTGTTGCACAAAAATCCAAATAAAAGGACTTTGTCTAAAAACTGCAGATAAGACATAATCTCCTCCAAAGACCTCCAACAACAACCCAGTTTGTTTGTTTCAAAAAGAAAGTGAAAAGGTCAATGCCGGTCTCGACAAACACTGGATTACAAGGTCAGCAATGTCATTTTTTTTTTTGCAGCAGCAATACTGTTTTCCTACTTGACTCAGCTTCTCAGAACATGTGTTAATGGTTGGATTGACAGCTCCCTCTAGTGGCAAAACAAAGCATAGACAGACTAGTGCTGAGAGACACTCCCAGGCATGTGTTCAGACTAATCTCCATTAATTACGTAATTTCTCTAAGATGTAATCACGCTGAATCAACACTTCTGACTGTCTGAACAACAAGTGTTATTAACTTCAACAAAATAGCGTTTGCTGCTGTGCTGTTGTACTGCGAGCTGCTTCTGCTATTTTGTCCACGCCCTATTTGCTTTAGTAGAACCCATAAAACACTGGTTCATTTCATAATGTCCTGGCAGATTTTTTCTATTTAAAAAAAGGTATGAAAATCTACTTTAAGAGTCTTGAAACTTCTATAAGATTGGCTATCAATCAGTGGCTATTTGGTGTTCTAAGTATCTCATTACCAAGATAAAAAAAACAGTTGTGACTGTTCTGAAAACTCCTTCCTGGTGCATTAGTTTTAAATTAAAAAATGAAACGAAAGTAAAAGTATGTGGAGATGACGTGACACATGAATACAGTTGTTTTATGCAGTTAAAAAGATAGCTCTTATAAAAGTCTCAGATGTTGGAGCGCTCTTGAATGCACCAACAAGATATCATTTCACAACAGTCCTCAAAGGCGTCCTTGAATGCACCAAGGACAATTCCTAAAATGGTACCTGCTTGCATTTCCATGCAGTATTAATGTATGTAATATATATTCAAAGTACACTAGAGCTGGTTTGGCACATTATCGGGATCTCTGATTTCTAGGTCACAACTTTCTACGGATGAACTGGGGGTCTAGCTTGCTATGTTAGTAACAGTCCGTCCTCATGTTGCATACTCAATAGACGGGCTCTTAACCACAGAAACAAACAAAATAAACCCACTTTGACCCATCTGAGATGCTCAGATGTAAAAAGAGGAAGAAAGGGAGGAAATGGTAACATTGGCTTTCTTAAGCTGGGCATAAACTGTATGATTTTAGAAATATTGTTGTGTAATTCCTACTCCTACTGTACTGTGAGTAGCTCGTTTGTGATGTAAAGCCAAAGCTCAGGATTTATGTGCTCACACTGTGCCGAGTGCTCACACTGTACATGTGAAATAAAAAAAAATTAAAAAATATGGCCGTTGGCCCCTGCAGACCGTTCTGGCTGTTGACAGTTGTCAATAAAGGTTTGTTTGAAAGCTCCAAGGCAGGTAAAGTTTGTTTGCTAGCAGAGGTCTGTACAGGTCACAATGCTAACAAGGCAGCAACGTGCTTGAGGTGCCGGCATATATGGACTCGCAGGTGGCTAGGAAGACGTGGACAGTATGGCTTGTCCATTTTGCAGCGAGAACTGGAGCAAATCTAGCTACATTTTACTATATATATTGTATATTGTTATCTTGATAGCTACGCTCTGATTGTAAAAAAAACTAGAACGAAAGAAAGAAAAAAAGGCACCGACGTTGGGGAATCAGCTTGTGCTTGTCAGAAAGTCATCCGACTGTCCGATGGCCGGTCGGGAAGAGTTAACCGGTCCTCTGTCCCCCCCTGTACACTGCACGGCAAACAACACCCGACAAAGCTGAAATTCAGTCCGACTCTAAAATGAGTTGTGCAGCTCAGAATTCGGACCACAAACGGGCTAAAATCGTACAGTGTATGCCCAGCTTTAGAGACTTGTTGTTGAACACTTTGCAGTATCTTCAGGTATAAAGTGACCAGTGAAAAACGAGGACGTAAACTGTGTCAGACAAGGCCAGAAAGTATCCTGTTCTCTCTGGTCTATGGAAAACAACCCATGCCTGGGTGTAGGGTGAATTCACAGCTCATATCTTATCAGAGGATCAGTTTTACCAATCACATCCTTAATCAACACTTGAGGGTATCCGCCCCTTCAGAGGATCATGTGACGAGTTGAGAGGCCACTTACGCTGCAGCTCGGTGGTGCGCAGGCTTTTCTTAAGCCTCTCCACCTCATTCTTCAGGAAACGGATATGCCGCATCATGTTCTCTGGTGAGTCTATCTCCATGGAAACGTCTCTTGGGGAGGGAGGAGCCGAAACGGGCTGGTCCAACTTCTCCTGAAGGATTCTAGTAAAGAAAACAAAGAAAACACACTGTTAATATAATGCATCAACAGAAATGATGGGCATGATGACAAGCTTTTTAAAATAAAATCTATTTGAGATCTCCAAGCTTTGACGCAAGACTGGATAAAAGCCTGTTGGATTAATATAAGACAATTTACTTAATTCTCATAAATGAAAAATCTTTTCAACTTTTCCTTGTTTGAGGCATCTTCAGATTGACTGATTCTGATTTGAAATGACAGACAAATTACATATATATAAATAATCAGACCCTTCAGGCGGTAATTATTCAGCCTATTGTACTTACTTTTCTAAAAACATTATCCTGAAAATGCGTCATCTACAAAATCAGAAAGCTACTGTTCGTCGATCATTGGTAATTTAACTCTGCATAATAAGCAAAGCTGAGTCACTTGTTTTTGGTGAAAGGCAGGCATTTTGTGTGTGTGCGCCTGTGAATGTGTATGTCAGACAGAAAAGTGCTGAGAAATATGGGATATACTTACACAAATGCATTATTGTATGTTTGTTTCACCATGTGAAAAAAATGAAGTGATATTAACATTTACTACATTTAATGTTACGTTTTCAAACATATAAAAGCACATGAAAAAAGCAATCTATATCAAAAACATCGTATTAAAACCTGTTAACCTGTGCAGTGATGTCACATTTAATAGGTTTAAAGGACCAGTGCGTAGCATTTCGGGGGATCTATTAGCAGAAATGGAATATCATTTTTTTCACAACTGTTTTCATTAGTGTATAATCAACTGAAACTAAAATCGTTGTGTTTTCGTTAGCTTAGAATGAGCCCTTCATGTCTATATAGGGAGCAGGTCCTCTTCACGGAGTCTGCCATGTTGCTGTCCTCTACAGTAGCCCAGAACGGACAAACCAAACGCAAAGTGTTCTCCGATACTCCGGTAACGTGAGCCGCAGAGTGCAAAACCGTGGTTCCGCTAGCCGCCATCTGATTTCCGTCGCCCCAAAAGTAGTGTTATTATGGTAAGGATGGCCTCTGATCGAGGCGAACAGCGTTGCCACAGTTTTGCACTCGGCGGCTCATGTTACCGTAGTCTTGGAAAGGGAGGAATGAGCGGATGGGAAATCAGTTGCAATCTGCAACCACACCACTAAATGCCGCCAAATCCTACAGACTGTACTTTAAGAATGTTAGTATAATGTAAGTAGTTTTACACATATACTGTACGTAACAGCCAACCAATCAGGTTTCATACTTATGACTAATGCTGAAACTCTTAGCCAATTTATAGATCAACAGCGGATCCAGTGAGGAAAAGCCACAAGATATTCTTGAAAACAAGCTTTGAATCCAGGCCTGCAAGAGGCAGATTCTAAATATATATAGTTACTGAAACACATAATATCATCGTTCCACACCTTTTCTCAGCCTCCAGTTTGTCCATGCGTTTCCACAGTCTGTTGACCAGGGCTTCTTGTTCCTGCTCTAATGTGTTCTCAAGGTCGATCTTCTCCCGCCTCAACTGGAGAATAAAAGGAAGAGCGGAGAGAGTGACGTTCAGAGGCAAAAAGACCTTGACGTTGAGAAGAATTCACAGGACTGTGCACACTGTACACTGTTTTGCAAACCCAAGGTCTCTGTCCAGATAAGCTTCTCTTTCACAGAGCTGCAGTCTCTATGCCGGCTTGTGATAGAGACACAGTGATAGAAAAATGACAATGCAGAATAGTCTATAAAGATTTCTTAATTGCCAACTGATATAAAATTACTCTAAAAGGTCAAATTTGCTCATTAGTGTTTTTGTGGTAAGCACATTTTTGGTAAACATTAATTTAATTCCTCCGTCTGGGCGAAATGCACCCATTGAGCATTACACAAGCATCACTCTGACATATATACATTCATGAGTGAGCAGCAATGCACATCTCCAGAAAAAAATCCTGTCATCAGAGCATGGAAACATTATGGAGTGGCTTCGGCACACACAGGTTTGAATGAGCCACAGACCACAATGTTCTTTCCAGCTAACATTCAGTGGGGAGAATTAAGGATGGTGAAATTTTGGCATCTCACACTACATTAACTGGACACGGGGATATGTTGTTCCACACTGAATGCTGAAATCTTCTCGCTCCACCGCGATAAGCATACCTGTTCCAGGGTTAGCTGCTTTGAGATGGTTTCATTCTCCATCTTTTTGATCTTTTTCATGAGCTTGTTGACCTGGAACTCCTGTTCCTGCTCCAAGTGCTGCTCCAACTCTGCCTTCTCATGCTGGAGCTGGGATGGAAAAGTGGAAGACAGAGGATGGACAGAGGAAAAGAAGAGGAGGAGGATGAAATGAGAGAGATGAGAAAGAAGGGAGAGGGGAAAGAGTACAAGACGAGGCTCTTAGTGAGTCACATAAAAACTATTCAATGACCACAGTGAACAAACATGCTTGTGTCAGATAATCACATTTAGCTTAAGCATTGAGAGTAAAACAAAACAGGAAGCCCATGTTAAAATTCTACCAGATTCATGGTTAAACTTCCCAGGCGAGTAAACGGCGTGAAATAATGACTTGGCAACCAAAGTAACCACCTTTGGCAGCTCACCAATACAAAGAAAGGGTGCGGCTCAGTGCGGATTCAAAATGGGACGGTTGTGCGATGAATTATATAATCGATTACTCATTACAAGGAAAGGGATGTAAATTCATTCGTAGGAAAAGACTGGAGAGGAAAAAATTCCCCTTATGCTACTAACAGAAAGTAGAACACCTCAAATCAAGGCAGTTTGTTTTAACTTACAATGACTGTATTCATACAGAGTCGAGTGCTCTGTAGTATCCTGGCTGGAAGAACAAGCCACCGAGTATTACCACACCCAGTGCAGCCATTTTTCTTCTAATTAAAACACCAACAATTTTAGGAATTGTTTTGATAATGTGCCTCCCTTTTGCCAAAACAACTGGCTGCTCTAACAGGACTCCACCCCACTGTACTGTGTGGTGAGTGACAACTATGCCTGCTTCTGTGTGAAAATATATCTGTTCTTTTTCAGCCTACGGACACCTTGCAGAGATATTTGATCCCACTTGGGTTCTTGTGTCCTTTATGCAGACGCTGTTTGTAATCAACACATGGACTGTGGCAACGTGATCATGTGTGTGAACATTCTGTACATAATGGTAACTGTGCTACAACTCTCTACACGAGAATTAAGCCGATTTTGGGCCTGATTCCTCCCTCCCGACAACGATCAGCAAAGCCCTGATTTTTTGATGATTCTAAAGATTATCTTTCCAGATATTCCTGTGATGTGAGGTATGTTAAGAGTGTTTTTTTTACATCCCCCGGTCAGCTCGGAAGTCCATCCTGGCCGCACCGATTTCAAATCGTAAATATTAAACATGTTCAGTATTAACGATGGGATCTCCTGTTGCATGTGGGGAACCCAGAGGACAGCCGATGACGCAGTCACGTGGGAAAGAACTATAGCGAATTGAGAACCAAGCTGACTGAAGCGGAAGGACAACCACCGCCTTCTTTTTGTGTGGGACAGCCTTTAAGTCAAAAGTCCATCATCAAAAGTAATGGGGAAAACGCAAGTCAGACAAAATTGTTTACAAAAGTGCTTCTGCACAGGAGCATTTACACACCCAGTAAAATAAATGACCTCATTTGCTCAATTCTCCCTCTATCATCACAGGAATATAGCACATTAGTATACGTATACAGAATATACATGTATACCCGCACAGACACACACTATAGGCCATTTGTCAGCACCGAGTCTCTGGGCAGAGACAGACACAGGTCTGTATCATGTAAAGTGAGAAGGCAAGATAACAACAGCCTCAACAAGTCCATCTGCACGACCTTAAACAGCGGCCGCTGAGGCATTTGCATGTGTCCCTTCCAGACACCCACTTCTTTACAAATCAACAAACCATTAGTCAGCCTACAGGTAGCCATTGAAAGTGTGAGAGCATGTGTGTACGTGCTGTGCGCTCTGCAGTTGGAAAAATGAGATGTGGAAAATAGACAACCAAATAACGGACAGACGGGAGGAGAGTAATTTGAGAGTCATTTAGAGTAGCTGGCGGCCACAGTGAAGTCATCTTGAGCCGTTCCAGGCTTCAGGCAAGAACCAATACAGTTGATGATAATGCAATAGCTGCTGCGCACTCATACATGGGGTTGTGTGCATGGACACCAACCCAGCAAGCTCAAGCTGAACACACTTGAGGATACCGCAGCCAAACATCTCTGCACCACAGAGATATTTGTAAGATAAGTCAAACTGATAATAGGCTATTCTCCATGGCGCCTGGTATAAACAACTCCAACCAGTGACTTAAAAAATGGGTATTTTCCTATCCTGTTCCCATCACTCACGTGCATGAGTTTCCTTGACAGTTCATTGGTGAGAAATTCCTCCTCCTTCTCATAGTTGACCGCCAAGGTCTCCTTCTCCTTCTGGAGGGCCTGGATCTTTTTGAACAAGGTGTTGCTGATAAATTCTTCCTCCTGCTCCGCTCTTGCTTGCTGCAGGACAGAAACAAATAAGATAAGATAAGATAAGATAAGATGAACCTTTATTAATCCCTGCAGGGAAATTCAGATGTCAAAAAAGCAACATCAGCAAACAGAGTGAAACACAGGAGAGGTAAAAGGTATACAAAAATTATAAAAACAATAATAGAGATATAAAAGATACAGAGTGAATGGGTGAACATAGTGTGTGCAGTCCGTCAATAAATAAATGTAGTATGTGCAATAAATAAATTTAATATGTACATATGTGCAGTCTATAAAGTGGTATACAGGATGTATAGTGAAAAGTAAGTGTAAAATGCACCAGTGGTTAGAATCCAAGATGCAGATGGGAGACAAATGGGAGACAGTGGCAGGGGGCAAACATCAGTGAGGTAGACTGTTAGATCTGGCACATCAAATTGTTGGATTTTATCCGAATTAAATTGAGGAGCAACAACCAAAACCATGCACATAAGGCGTACTGCAGACACACACATCAATCAACTACAATCTGCTGCAGTGAAGTCTGCCAGCCAAAGAGGAAGCAGGATTTTTTCCTAATGACTCAAGTGGTATTGCAGTAATGGGTTGACTGACAGTGAGGGGTAGAGAGAGGAAACAGCTACAGCAGCTAGCATTACAGTGTGATGATCTGTCCTTGTGAGCAACCACCCTCAGTTCTTCACTGACCTCAAAAGCTAAATTTTGCAAGCTGGTAGAATCTATCAGTTGTTCAACAAACAATGAGATGGGACAATAGAAAGCAAATAGCTAGTGGAGCCTCTCACATTAAATACAGAGGGAGGACCAGGGTGGCTGACTTGCCAACATATGAGCCTGGCATTTAGCTAAGCTCGCCAAGTTTGGCCTTACGTAGTTCCCATCTATCCAACAGATCGGTTACACATTTTTTTTATGAAGCTGAGGCTGATTAACTGAGCATGAAGACACATGCCTCATCAGTCCATGCCAATGCTGCTGCTGCTGGGCTATTTATTGTCGCCCAGTTACCCTATCCTAGCTGGGCATAACGTGGTGGCAATGTCTAACAGTAATCAGCTGACTAAGTAGCTGTAACATCAGTAGATAACTTGCATCGTGAGCTAACATTAGCCAAGATTACAAAATAGTAGCAAACTAGCTGCCCAAAACCACCTAGCAACCACTACCCGCTGGCTAAATTAGCAGCATACGTTACTCCAAGGCCTATAGAAGGAGGCTAGGACACGATTCTTGGAGTGTGGAGTATAGCGCATGCGCAGTGTAAATCAAGTAGCGGCCAGATTCTACTGCGCATGTGCAATACCCCCGGAGATGTAACGCGTTGATGACGTATAAACTCATCCTCCTTTTCATAGGCCTTGACTTGTTACCCCAAACTAGCTAATGTTAGCATAGCTAGCAAAACACACCAGAGTGTTGTGATGAAATTACAGACAACACTTCACATGTAAGACATTATATATAAATATATAATAATAGTGACTACTTAGCAGCAAATAAAACAACACTAAACCATAGCCAACGTACTGACAAATAAAATATATAACAAGTGAGATAGCAGCTAACTAGCTAAGCAACCGTTACTAGCCAGGTAGCTTAGCAACTAGCTAGTTAGCTTAGCAACCGTTACTCACAATGGTGACGCTCGCTTTGCGGAGGTCCCGGTTCTCCTCCTGCAGCGCTTTGCACTTCAGTTTGAACGTCTCCAGCTCAATTTTAAGCACTTTATTCTCCTGTTGTAAAGAGGCCAAGCGGTTCGTGAGTTCCTCCAAGCGGAACTGTGAAATGACAATGCTCGGTTTGCCCGAGTTTGAAGCGGAGGACGACATCGGAGTGGCCGAGCTGCTGCCCGCTCCGTCGGTGTCGCTCTCGCTAGCGCTGTCGGCCATGATGGCTGCTGCTGTGTGTGCGACAGTGTGGAGGAGGAGAGGAGAGGAGGTTCTGTAGAGAAGACGACGTGCAGCTGCAGCAGCGTTGGAGGAGCAGCAAACAGCAGAGTGGTACACCGTGTGGTGTGACCTTGCTCACATGTGTCTGCATAGCGCCTCCAGCAGGACGTCTCCAGTACTGCACACAGTCACAGTGCATCCTCCACACCATGAAACCTTTGATACATCTTTATCAGCTCCATCCTTTAGGTTGGATAGATAACTTTGACCCAGAATATAACGCACATTTTGAGCTGAATGATGACAGCTTTAAAGTGTACTATTATTGCCCATGTAAATGATATTACTATATATTTGTTATGTATGATTTTTTATTTTTTTTAACTCTTTTCTTTCTTTTTATTATTATTATTATTATTATTATTATTATTTCTTTTCTTAATTTTATTTCAATTTTGAATGTTGAAGTTGTTTTCTCTAGTGTACTTAATGAGTCTGTCTATAAGCTCATGTACTTAAAAATTGGTTTATAAACTACTGTAATTACGAACTGTAAATTGCATATATGAAAACAACCTTGAAAAAAGGGAAAAAATAAAGTATAAAAATAAAGTGTACTATTACCATTATTGCCCATGTAAATGATATAACTATATATTTAGAATTTGTTTTTTAATATTTATAAATTATATAATTTTTTTAACTTTATTCTTTCTTTCTTTTACTATTATTATTACTATTACTATTACTATTATTATTATTATATTATTATTATTATCATTATTATTATTATTATTATTATTATTATTAAGGAATTATTGAGGAAGCACATAACTGTCATAACATCACTTACATAATAAAAAAATATTCAGAAACAACTGTATTGCGAAATCAATGCATTTTCCCATGTAAATGATATTACTATATATTTGTGATGTGTGTTTTTTTGTCTGTTTTTTAACTCTATTCTTTCTCTTTCTTATTCTTATTCTTATTATTATTCTTATTATTCTTATTATTATTATTATTATATACAGGTCACAGTGCATCCTTGACATCATGAAACTGGAGCCTTTTGATACATCTTTATCAGCTCCATCCTATTGGCTGGACTTCTAACCGAGCAAAGTGGGCAACTTTGACCCAGAATCTATCAAACATTTTGAGCTGATTGATAAAAGTTTTAAAGTGTACCATTATTGTCCATGCAAATGATATTACTATATTTGTTATGTGTGTTATTTTAGTTTTTTTTAACTCTATTCTTTCTTTTTATTACTATTACTACTACTATTATTATTATTATTATTATTATTATTATTATTATTATTATTTATTTATTTTCTTCATTTTATTTCAATTTTGAATGTTGAAGTTGTTTTCTCTAGTGTACTTAATGAAAAAAATTGGTTTATAAACTATTGTAATTACGAACTGTAAATTGCATATATGAAAACAACCTTGAAAAAAGGGAAAAAATAAAGTATAAAAAAATAAAGTGTACCATTACAATTATTGCCCATGTAAATGATAATACTATATATTATTATTATTTTTTTTAACTCTATTCTTTCTTTTTATCATTATTATTGTTATTATTATTATTAAGGAATTATTGAGGAAGCACATAACTCTGGTTAAAGGGCGGTGTCTCTCATAACATCATTTACACAATACATTTTTTTTCAAAAGACACAAAAAGAAGAAGAGAAACAACTGTATTGCGAAATCAATGCATTTTTTTTTTTTCATTTTTAGGTTGATTTTTTTTTAAAAGACGTCAGAAACATTTGTGGTGGCATCATTGCTGCTATAGCCTCTAAAAGACCTTGAATAGTTACATTTCAAGGGCTTCTCTCTGTTAGTAAGAATTGTACATCAAAAGATCTGCTCAGGTGAAAACACATTTTTTATTATTATTTCTTTTCTTCATTTTATTTCAATTTTGAATGTTGAAGTTGTTTTCTCTAGTGTGCTTAATGAGTTTGTCTATCAGCTCATCTACTTAAAAATTGGTTTATAAAATATTGTAATTACGAACTGTAAATTGCATTTATGAAAACAACCTTGAAAAAAGGGAAAAAATAAAGTATAAAAAAAATAAAGTGTACCATTACCTGTCTTGTCTACTCGTCTTTTAGAGGGGCCTTGTGTGTTAAAAGTTACATGCTGGATCACCTGTTTTGGGCCTATCCAAAAATTTTGGAAAAATTTGGAAGGAGTGAAAAAAGTAAATTTCCCCCAAACGCCCTTCTTTTGTTTAATTTTTCTTTTTTTCTAAATGTAATTTTTTTTTAATTATTATTATATATTTTATCTTATTTCACATGAAACGCGCCCCATGTTCTATTTGTGTGTTCTATAATTTGATTGTAAAAAGTGGAAATGTTGTTTTACTTCATATTTGTATCTAATTAAGTATGTTTATGTCTGAGTAAAACCAAATAAAGCAAAAACAAAATGATAAAAAAAAAAAAAAGTTACATGCTGGATATTCATAAATACATTAGTGTTTAATCAAAGCACCACAAAGAGGGAGTCAATAGGGGCCCACAGAGCATGGGGCCCAGAAGAGGACTCATCTTGCCTTGGCTCCTCGACCATGAAAAATAATATAAAATAATCCTTTATTAGTCCCACAGTGGGGACATTTGCAGGATTACAGCAAAGGGGTACAGTGCAAACAAGAGGCATCAGTAAAAAAACAAAACAAGACCGAATAAATAAGCATGTAAAAAATAAAGATATAGTCAGTAAGTAAACAGTTAAAAACAAGATATTAAAAATAGACTGAATGAGTGGGTTCACATTATTGCAAATATGAATATGAAATGTTGATATTGCACAGTGAGGATGATGTGGGAAGATTTGCTAATAACTAATGAATAGGTGGCAGAGCATTTCTCTGCTGTGATGCACCTCTAAGAACAAACTACCACGATCAATTGGACAGTACCACTAGTATTATTATTATATTAGTAACTAAGACTACAGTAACAACACACACTTGTCTTATCATCATCCGCATAAAATATCCATTGAACGTGTGCTATGAAATGTTAATAAATCATATGTATAAGAAGCAAGACTTAGTGGGACTGTTTTGAAATTATTTTTAATGTAAATGTTATCATTTACGATAGGGGGATAGATCGGGTTGTCCACTAATCGGGGTGGCAGTAGCTCAGACTGTGGGGACTTGGCTTGGGAAGCGGAGGGTTCAAATCCCTGCACGAACCAAATACGGACTGTGAACTGGTGCCAGTTCGCCTTGCGGGCACTGCCGAGTTGCCCTTGAGCAAGGCACCAGACCCCCAAACTGCTCCTCGGCGCTGTATAGTTGCTGCTCACTGCTCCTAACACTGGGATGGGTTAAATGCAGGCACTAAATTCCACTGTGTGCTGTGTACAATATAATGTATGACAATTATAAAGCTGATTTACTTTACTGATTTTAATCAGGTTTTGTGGTTCAATCCTCGACTCCTTCTGTCCACGTGTCAAAGTGTCCTTGGGCCACAACGCTATGTGTTATATAAATGCCGTCCATTAATTACTTATTCAACAGAAATCAGTCTCATGAGAAGCATTGAAACAAGCAGCTCTAGAGATTCTTTCCTCAAGTACACTTTGGTGGGGAGGGAGCACATAACTCTGGTTGAAGGGCGGCGTCTCTCATAACATCACTTACATAATAAAAAAAAAAAAATGTTCAAAAGACACAAAGACAAGAAGAGAAACAACTGTATTGCGAAATCAATGCATTTTTATTTTTTTTTTCATTTTTAGGTTGATTTTTTTTAAAGACGTCTGAAACATTTGTGGTGGCATCATTGCTGCTATAGCCTCTAAAAGACCTTGAATAACCAAAGTGCTAGAATAGTTACATTTCAATGGCTTCACTCTGTTAGTAAGAATTGTACATCAAAAAATCTGCTCAGGTGAAAACACATATCAAACAAAATTGACAAAATTGATAGTTCAACCATATCAAAGGATCCTTTAACCCCCTGATTGACACAGTAGTATAAGGGGATGTGGTACAGCACCCTACCTGTCTTCCTTTAACCCCCCTCCCACTCCCAAAAAAAAAAGTTACATAGTTTTCATGTCCACAGCATAGACATCAGCATACTGAGCCATCGCACCAGTAGAACACCACACTTGAACTACATGGGCATCTAATGAAAACCAATACAAAGAGAATTTCCTAATGTAAAGTAAAATTTTTCGACACTGCATATACAGACTCTCAAGCCTAAAAAGATCACACAGTTTCAGAGTTAAACACAATTTATTTAATGCTTAAATAACTGTTTTTGACCATCCAGTGTTTTTGTCGTACAATATGCTATTTAGAGCTACAATCAAATAATGTCTTTATGTGTCCTTAATGTGAGTAAAGTTTTAAATTAAGGAAATACTTCACCAAAAAAAAAATCCAAAATGAAATGCCCCAGTTTTCCTTTTAATGCCACAGCAGCCGATAGAAAACCAAATTGACACACTGCTAAGATGATTACAAACAGTCTAACAGTGTACAGAGACTCCTACACCTTATAGCCAATACGCACGATACAGTTATAATTTTACAGCGAGCCAGCCTACTAGCATTTACATTCAGATTATTTCGTTCTCGTAGCAGAAGCTGCCCTCCGGTTTTACATAGACAGACGAGACATCACACCCTCAAGAAGCTATCAAACTTATTTTTTCATCCTCATCCCAACATGATAAATGATTTAATGGTATCCGTTTTCAATTTAAAATATAAAATCGGTGACAAATGTTAGGGCTATATGTGTGTACACAGATAAAGGGTTTTATTTGTCATTTGAATACAGTGTTTGCAAACTTGTAAAAATTGTACTTAAAATAATGTGAACAGCATGCATGAAAATATGAGTACTCTGAAAGGCTGCTTTTTGTAGGATTAGATCCATTCCCACTTTGGGAATTACTGAAATTTGATTTTCTGGAAATTTCCTCGGTTAAAATCAAACCAGCGTTTTTTCTTTTTTTCATGTACAAACATTATACCTGCTCTAATAATTAATTATACAAGAACCTGTGAAGTTACACTCAAATCTTTAAAAGTGGAACCGTTTCAAGAAGTTTTCGAAAGCACTTGAAAAGGTTACTCTCCTCAGTGCGTTCTCAACCAGTAGCTTACCCTTTTTTTTAAGAATTTTACACATTGTAATTTTATATACAGAAAAAAAGCTTTTGTGTTAGTTTTAAAAAGGAACGAAAAAAAAAAATCCTAAAACAATTTACATCCTGACAACAATGGGTTCAAGAAAAAACTATAAGGCGAGTGTTGAAGTTGGATCAGAAGTGTTCCATTAGATTTTGTGTTATTGTGTCTACTTCATTCTTTCCACCCCACCGTGTGGATTGAGCTCTTGTGCCATCTTTGGTCACCTGTGTGGTCGTCAGTAATGGGAGTCTGTTATCGTTTTTCACAACAAACGAAGCTCCTCAGAGAAAAAAAAAGGCTCTCACAACACCAGTGGACCGATGGCACGTATTGTTTCACACAAAACAGGAAGCAGAATCTTCGCCCACGGGTCCACCGCAGTCAGAAAGTTAGAACCTCCCATCATTGACAGGAAGTGAGTTTTTCATGCTCATGCGTTAAGTCAGAAGGGTCGACTCCTCTCTCACTGTGAAAACCGTTTGTTTGAAGCAGATAGTTGCAGACTGGACCCTGAAGTCCTCACACTGGAGCTCTCTAGCCCTCTGAACACCCATTCCCAGGAAAACTTGGCTCCTGTATATCTGTAAGACAGAAAAATAGTACATTACACATTGAAGCACATTTAATGTAATAAATGTATAGATTACGATTGACAGGAATAATGCTGAATGCCGTACATTTCCTAATACCTAAAATTATTTTGAAAGGAAATATTATCTCAATTCAAAGAGTGTAACCGTTATCTCACAAAAGACTATTTTTCTACGTGTGAAAACACTTTTTAAAGGGCAAAAAATAATCTGTCACGATCTTCCCTTCCTTTGTATGACAAAATGACAACATGTTAACAAGACCTGATGGTCCGTGGGTTGTTATGGTGACCTCTGTTACCATAGAAACCAGGCTTCGCAGCAGTGCCATATTATTTTCTAAGTCAGTTTTGTGCAGATGGAATGATTCACTGCGAACACAACACAAGGCCGAACAGCAGTAGGGATTAACAGTCTGGCCAGTGGGATAACAAACTCTTTTTGGATGCTACAATGCCGTTGTGAGTTGGGGATTTAGTGGACAAAAACAGGCATATAGGGTATCAGTGGGGCGATATAATGCTGAGGTGTGTACCGCCCGTCAGCCCTGATGCACACTCGGTGAACACGGAGGGCAGAAATGTTGCCAGGGGATAAGCAGGCTCAGACATCAGTCAGCCTTTTGCACTGAGTCTGTGTGACAGTGAGACAGAGAAACTATCTACATTAAAGGAATAGTTTGACATTTTGGAAAATAGCCTTATTTGGTTTCTTGCCGAGAGATAGATGAGAAGATCAAAACCATCAGTGGTGGAAGACTCGGATCTTTTACTTTAGAAAAAGTGGTAATTCCATAGTGTAAAAATACTCAGCTACAAGTAGGGCTGTGAAAGTACTAATAACGCGTTTACGCAAATCAATTTTAACACTACTAATTTCTTTAACGCATTAATGCAATTTGCAATTTTTAGGTTGTAGCGGGCTCAGTTTTAAAGTGAAGATAACGGCATGATATGAAACTAGAAAAACCTAAGGAATCCATTGGTACCAACCATGTCATACTAGCTTTTCTGAACATATGCTCCAATTATTTTGGCGAGGAAAAACTGTCATGGCCATTTTCAAAGGGGTCTCTTGACCTCTGACCTCAAGATATGTGAATGAAAATGGGTTCTCTGGGTACCCACGAGTCTCCCCTTTACAGACATGCCCACTTTATGATAATCACATGCAGTTTGGGGCAAGTCATAGCCAAGTCAGCACACTGACACACTGACAGCTGTTGTTGCCTGTTGGACTTGAGTTTGCCATGTTATGATTTGAGCATATGTTTTTATGCTAAATACAGTACCTGTGAGGGTTTCTGGACAATATTTGTCATTGTTTTGTGTTGTTAATTGATTTCCAATAATAAATATATACATACATTTGCATAAAGCAAGCATATTTTCCCACTCCCATGTAGATAAGAGTATTAAATACTTGACAAATCTCCCTTTAAGGTACATTTTGAACAGATAAAAAATGTGCGATTAATTTGCGATCAAATATTTGAATCGATTGACAAGCACCTCTACACCTCACTAATTGTATCTTGTTTGGTTAATAAGACTTTTCACAGTTTAAGGTGACGTTCCGTGCAACAGTTTATCCAACTGCCCAGCACTTCTGTGCAGCATTATCCACTGGTTGCCTGGCAACCTCATTGTGACGTCATATCTCCGGGAAGTGACTGCGCACGGCTGTTGTTCATCAAGAAACTGTTACGGCATGCAACTCCCCCTAAAACCACGAAATGTTGTTTTTGCATTACTGTTTGTGTACGAGACACAGCTTGTTAATAAGCGGAGCTGGTAGGCGGATTTTTGAGAGATACAAGCACGAAGAGGAAAAAAAGCCAATGAGCACATTTGCCAAAATGTTGAATCATTCATTTTAAGGGGAGAATACAGAGTGTGTCAGAGCAGTGCACTGAAGTGAGTAGAGTTTTAATAGAGCGCAACTAAAGAGAGCCAGGACCTGAGTATAATAGCACTGAATGTATTAAAGAAGAGACATTGGGAAATTACCCTATAATGGAGCAGTCGGGTATGGCATGAATGTAATCATATGGAAAAGAATGCAGCATAAAGAAATAAAGAGGACAATTATGTACAGATTACGGCTGTCAATCGATTCAAATATTTGACCGCGATTAATCGCATGATTGTCCATGATTAATCGCAAATGAATCATTTTTTATCTGTTCAAAATGTACCTTAAAGGGAGATTTGTCAAGTATTTAATACTCTTATCAACATGGGAGTGGGAAAATATGCTGCTTTATTCAAATGTATGTATATATGTATTATTGGAAATCAATTAACAACACAAAACAATGACAAATATTGTCCAGAAACCCTCACAGGTACTGCATTTAGCTCAAATCATAACATGGCAAACTCAAGCCCAACAGACAACAACAGCTTTCAGTGTGTCAGTGTGCTGACTTGACTATGACTTGCCCCAAACTGCATGTGATTATCATAAAGTGGTATGTCTGTAAAGGGGAGACTCGTGGGTACCCATAGAACCCATTTACATTCACATATCTTGAGGTCAGAGGTCAAGAGACCCCTTTGAAAATGGCCATGACAGTTTTTCCTCGCCAAAATTTAGCGCAAGTTTTGAGCGTTATTTATCTTCCTTTGCAACAAGCTAGTATGACATGGTTGGTACCAATGGATTCCTTCAATTTTCTAGTTTCCTATGATGCCAGCATCTTCACTCTAGCTTTAAATCTCAGCCACAGTGGTGTTAAAACAAATTTGCATTAGCATGTTATTATTGCGTTAACTTTGACCGCCGTAGTACAGATACATACTGCACACTGATACATATATATTATACATACATACTATGTTACAGGGAAAGTCAGTAAACCACTGTACCTGGTAGAGCAAAACCATCCCTATGAGTGGAGCTTTTTATCCCCTGATCTTCTGTCATCCTTTCGCCTGCTATTCCTTGACCCTTCTCCTTGCTGGAAAACACAAACACACACAGATATACAGTTGAGACGTGGCATTCTTATCTTCTGACAGGAGGAAAACAACCCACAGAAAGCTGAGACAAAAGGAGAAAGCAAAGCTCTGCACACTGTAGGAACAGCAATCTGCGAATGTTAGTAGTTGTTAGGAATATTATTAGCACCCAAACCACACAGAAACCTGGAAGAAGAGAAGTTATATTATTATGGAGAGAGTTGGAAACAAAAGAGGCAGATTGTATTTTCACAGCAGAGTCACAGCACTCATTAGTCATTCTGTTGACTAATCGGTTAAACACCATTAAAACCACACAGTCAGGAGCGTAGTCAGCATCCCTTTTGTTATGCAAACACAATAGACACCACACAGTGTCAAAACACACAACATGCAAGAATGCGCTTCAAATGGCTGCATTTACGGTTATTTTTTGGGTGTGTTTTTGCACAGAATAGAAATAATGAGGACAGTAATCCCGAACCAGTTAAACCAGTCAAAGATTCACCTGCACCGCTGGAGGAAAGCATGATCAAATCTAACTGGTCCTCTTTTGGACTTCGTTGTTTGACTTAAAGCTGCACTCAAACAGCAGTGAGATGTAAAATTGAGGTGTTCAATTCCTAGAAATTGCATGTGGTGTCAATAAACAGTGCTGTCTTAGAGACCGTATGTCATTTCATTTCAGGGTTTGCATGACAATGACACATGTCAATGGGTGTATTCACTCTGTATCTGCTTCTTCCAACGCTTCAGTGAAGCTATATGCAACTCACACTGAGTGAAATACTGTCAAAATGATTTTTTTGTGTAGCATTTTAAATTAATGTCTGTGTAATTCATCACATATTTCCAAATCATTTTTTTTTTTGTTACAGCCCCCATTTGTGATTTCGGCGGTTAAAACATTGTTTTTTTTAACATTAAGTCCAGTGCAGCTTTAAGCCTAACTTTTACATTAGCTGTTAACCTTTGAACCCAGGAACACAGTGAAAGGGGATCTTCATGCCAACCTCGTGAGGAGAGGTTGGGGGACTGTGCTGAAGGTCTGGGTGCCACCTGTCACCTCCTTGGCTGTCTGGAGTGGGAGTAGACACCCGCCGAATAACCTTCCTGATCACCTGCCCGAGGCAGAAGGATGACGACAAAAGGAAGAAAAGATCTGACGGTGTCTGCTTTTATAAAAACAATCTCTCCCTTGTGATGGGTTTTATTTCAGAGCTGAATGAGAAATGGAAATGGAAGTGATACGTTACTTTTCTACTGATGAGGTTACCATCGTGGTCCATGTAGTGTTCCTCGGTCATGGTCTCGCCTGGGATGTTCTTCGCTTCTTCTCCCTGCAAGCGTTTGTGGTTAGCGCACGAATAAAAGCTCACGTGATGAATCAAACCTTCACCATCACCACACCGAAGCCAACACCTCAAGTGAGAGAACCTCCGTGTCAGAAAGAGAGGCTGAGCACTATGTTAGCTTTCAACCAGCCAATGCAAACACCATGAACTCTGACAGGTTCAATAGTCATGTACACAAACATGACTCTCACAACATCTATGCACTACGGAAGCCCTGAAAGGCAAGTAAGAATTTTTTTTTTCTGGCGATCCATTTTCTAAATCTGATCTAAAATATTCTCTCTCCTCTCTCTCCAGCTGAAACAGGCTGATTTTTCAAAGTTACTTTTTTTTTTCTTTGCCTTTTAGTGAAAACAGGTGGAAGAAAAAAAAAAAAAGTGTTTGTTGTTGTAATACTTATTTCGACCACCAGAGTGCACCACTTCCCCATGTTCCAGGCATTGCTAAGCAACAGCTTGTGTCCATGTTTACTTCCTGTCGGTTTATGACATTCACATACACTGTAACAGGAAATAAACTGGGACACATCTGCAAATGTATACTATTTACAACTGTGAAATGGTCTATGTTAGCAAGTTATGTAACATCACTGTCATGTCTTTCTTTTGGCTAATCTGCTGTTGGTATTAGCTATACATGTTGTTCATGCTAACCAGCAGACACAACCCAGGTTAAGTTTGTCTGTAAAGCTAACGTTAGTTTACTGTAGTGTTAGTTTGTACTGTGTTTTATGATATTGTTTGAGGGAACTAACGTTACAGGTTACAGGGCATGCTGGACCATGGCTAAGGCTAACGTAGCTCTTGAAAATGGATCACCAGAAAAAAAAATTCTCGTTTGCCTTTCAGGGCTCCCGTAAAGAACACACAAAGAGACTACAACTATCAGTACACCAAGCGCTACAATGCACACCAGACTGACCAGTCCAAACCAAACCAAACCAGACCAGACCAGACCAAGGCTCAGCCCAGCTTCTGCTCCAGGCTTTCGGGGTACCTTTAAAATGAGACGGCGTCTGAAGATTCTGGTGGTTACAGTCTGTTCTTCCTCTGAACCAGAATCTACACTAACCCGCTGCAGAGGAAAGATCATTATACAAAACACATGGAGGGTGTCAGGAGGAGAAAGAAGCACATGTATGGGCAAGATAATCAGTTAGTTGAGACATTTTGTTGATGTCCTTTATGTACTTCAACTCCATGGTTGGCTGTATCAAAAACCTGGAATAAAACACTGAAGTTAATGTTATGTTATGTTATGTTAACTTATACCACAGGCTTAATTAGGCGTGTCTCCTGCAATAACAAAATCATAATGAATATATTGCGGCAATACTTTATAATAACCATCATTTATAAACGGTACATTAATTCAAATTAGTTAATAGTTATTTTAACAAACAATGAAATGATAATTAATAATGTTTACTAATTATTAGTAATGTTTATTATGTTATTTTATCATTAGTTGTGTGTAATATGAAATAAATTTGTTTATATATATTATAATATTGTATCATAGCTGATAAGAGACTATAGCTTACATTACATTCTGATTACATTAGTAAAGTATCTATTAACAGTTTATTGTTGCACACATTATAACATTTTATATACTATTAACAGTTAAAATAACATAAATTATAGCATTACTAATTATCATTTCTTTGTTTGTTAACAATTAAAATAACTATAAACAAAGAGGATTATATTCTACGCTGACTGTTCAGGGTCTTTTTATTTGATTAATTAATATTATTGCTTGTAACATTACCTGGACTTTCTTCTCCGACACTAGTGCTCCCTCTTCCTTTCTGCCATTTGATGATGCCGACGAGCGGTCCTGAGGTGAGTGCTTTGAGTTGTTGCCGTTCTGTCGGGACCTCCCTGATTCGGCCCTGGACGAGGAAGTGATGGAGTCGCTAGAGTTCTCTTGGCTGTAGGATAGGAAACACACACACTTAGGATTGCAGCAGGATGACGTAAAGGACTGAAAGACAGATCAATGCACTCGGAAAGCAGTAGAATTCAAATTCAGGTTGTGCAAAAAAATGACTGCCATTCTTGGAGGAATTCTGTTTGAAGCCGATATTTGCATAATGATTTTACCTTTCCCGCCTGTCGAGCAAGTCTGAGCTGACGCTGCGGCCTGGCGTTGGTGGTTCCACGTTGACGCTGGATGAATCACTGTGCCAACCTGAAAGTGAACACACTTCTTTTTCTGCCTGTTCAACCTGATCAAGAACCTCCTGAAGGCTGGCCTCGGTCATCTCTCCGTCCTCCTCCTTCTCCTCTGAGCCTTCTTCTTTCTCCGCCTCCTCCAACAACAGAGATGCCTCTTCTTTGTCTCCGTTTCCCTCCTCCTCTTCCCCGTTGGATTCAGACTCACTGAGCTGACGTTCCCCAAGTGCCTCAACCCAGGCCTGAGGGGAGATGGGGGTTAGGACCTGGTCCTCGGCTGCCTGGTCCCCTTCTGATGTCCCGCAAATATCTCTTTCACTGCCACACAACCCTTCTTCACCTTTACTCTGCAGTTGTCCATCTGTGTCACCCACTATGTCACCCTCACTAACCCCATCAACTGTCTGAACCTCAGCTGTTTCATCAATACCCTCTTTGACAGCCTCTGCTTCTATTGTGGTACAACCTTTTTCCACTTCATGCCCAATGTCTAACAGATTGTGCTGTTCTACTGACAGATCCCGCACACCTCTCCCCTCCTCCACGTTGCATGCTGCCCCCTTATCCCCATCATTCATCACATCGTTCTCTCCCTCTGCAGACCCCTCCTTCTGTTCCACAAAAAAGTTGCTCTCCTCTGCCAGCGGAGACCTATCTTGTGTTATCATCTCACATTTTCTTTCCACATTTTTAATCAAGTCCTGCTCTACCCACTTTCCCACGAATCCGTTTCCCTCCGCTAACTCTGCTGCGACCATCTCAACGACCTTCTCTATTTCCTCTGTCACTTCCTTTTCACCTCCTTTCAAACACGTATCCTCCCGCGCCCCATTGGGGGAACCCATCCCTATCTGCACTCCCCCATCTCCCATTTGTGCTCTGTCGGGCGATGAAGGGGTTATTGATGATACTGATGAGAGTGAAGGGGAAGATGAAGAGTAAGCCATGTCGATGTCTAACTCGCACATCGCCGGGAGGGAGTGCGACTTGGGCTTGAGGCTCGGCACCATTTCGTGACAAGACCTGTCCTCCTCCTCGCTCAAAAGCAGCTGGTCATTCAGAGCGATGTGGGGCTTTCTGACCTTGTGGGGAATGGGATCGGGGAGTACGAAGACGGGGACGGACAGGGCGAGCTCACAGGGTCTGGGAGGGCTCCTAGGGGGGCTGTCTGGCTCTCCGCTACCTGGCTCTATCTCCGGGCTCCAGGGCAGGGGCTGAGGCTGGGAGCCGGCCAGCAAAGGGCTGTCTGGTTCTGGGTAATGGTGGTGGTGGTGGTGTTGGGCAAGGGCAGGGTTAGGGGTGACGGGGAGTTCGGGCTCCAGGAAGTGGGGGTCGGAGTGCAGCGTGGCGGGGGACTGCAGCTCGGCTAGAATGCTCTGATAATCTGTAGGTGACAGGATGACAAATGTAGAGACATACACACACCGAAGCATGCCACAAAGGAATATAACACACACACACACACACACACACACACACACACCATATGACGTAGACGATGGCACAAGAGGCTGAAGTGTAAAGCGTGTATCCAGACAACCATTAGCTGAGATGGTGATGTGTCAGAAACTATGGTCAAAACAATATCAAATATATGTAGTAAAATGTAATAAAAACAAACAATACATTCTAATCTATATGTTTGTCAAAATGTCATACTCAACACTAATACAAATATTAAAGAAGTATATTCATATTGACAGTAATCATAAAAGCAATGTCATGTTTATCATAGCTGTTTGATTTTCAGTGGTGAGGTAAGACATTGAAATTGGGACACATTAAGGCCATATTAATCATGTAGTGTGGGATGTGATGAGTGTAAGATATTAATATTTGCCAGGGTGTTCTGTTACATGCTCACACAAGACAGTTTGACAGATGAGAGATGTGAGAAGGAACAAGATAAAGGACAGTGTGCTACATGAGTATTTCCATTGCGGAAGGGTCAATGGGGGTTCGAGGGGGAGGCGGGGGGATTGGGTGCGGACAAGTACAGTGGCAAGCAGGACAGGGAGATAAGGAGCGGAGAGGAGGGGAGGAAGGACCGGGGCTAGGACAACAGGACCCAGAGGGAGAGACGGGAGGGAGAGAAGACAAGGAGAGAGGGGAGACGGGGTGAGAGGAGGAGGCCAGCTGGTTGACAGAAGGTGAGGCCTTTGCTGAGGGTGAGGAGGGGATGGGAGGAACAGGTATGGCGATGGGTTCAGATAGGTTAGAGGAAGGTACGAGGGTGAGGTTGGCGGGTGTGGTTGCAGCATCGGAGGGAGCAATAGTATGACAGGAGGGGTCAGAGGTAGATCCGGTTGAGTGAGAGATGTGTTCAGCGTGTGGAGTCGGCGTGGTGAGCGTAGGGGAAGTTGGGACAGACGTGGGAGAGGAGGGGACGGATGGAAATGAAGTTGGAAAGGGGGAGGGCGGGTTAACGTCAGGGGAGGGAGGTAAAGGCGAGGTGATGAGGGGGATCGGGGAGGACGGGTGGGGCGAGTTAGCGTCAGGCGAGGGAGGTAAAGGCGAGGTGATGAGGGGGATCGGGGAGGACGGGTGGGGCGAGAAAGGGAAAGCAGGGGATTGACGAGGGTCAGCAGGGGGAAACTGAGGGACGAGGCATGCCGGAGGAGGGTAGAGGAAATTGAACTGCGGCTTTTTGAATAGCGCTGGAGGTGCCAAATCCTGGAGCGAAATGGAGGATTCGTAACTCGGAGAGCGGCGCGGGGAAAAGGGGTGGCAGTGAAGCGCTGCATTGGGCGTAAGGGGAGTGGGTGGGGGGGTTGGGATCGCCGTGGGAAAGACGGGGACGGGTGTCTGCATGATGAAGGCAGCTTGAGTGCTTCCGGGAGTTAAGGGGATAATCACGCAAACTACGGGAAAGGCATAAGGTGAATATGCAAAAGAGATAAAAAGCAACAAAAAGTGATTTGGAGGGAAAAAGAAAACACAAAAGATGGTTTAATGTGAAACATGCTTGCACAAGAAGACAACGAATGAATAACACGACTCAAGGATGTATGGAGGAGGAGGAGGCATGTGAGGAATGGATAAAGGAGAGGGCAACACATTACTCTTAATTTGTTAAGAGCTGTTATGTGCTGTTATCAGCAGTAGATAGCTGCTGTGGGGTGGTGATGGGAGGCAAGAGGAAGAGGAGGAGCAGGCAGTCTGGTTTCACAGAGGAAGAGATTCTCTCATCTATCCAAGGAAGGCTCAGAGGAACTGGAGGAGAGCTAGGAGAGCTAAGCTAAACCAATAGAGAAAAGCAGACTCTACAGGGTTATATCATTTCTATTCAAGTCAGACATAATTGGAAAAACATTTAAAGCAGTATGCAGCATGCACTTAGAATGGGATTTTAATAGTGGATATTGCTCATTTGTGACAACTGGATCCTGAGCAAGACTTGATGGTGGTTAATTCAACAGGAGCCAATTCAAATCAGTGCTAGTGTTAAAGTGCTATTAAAAGCATGGCCATAATTTAATGACTTGACGAGCAAGAAGGATGGAAATTAGGGCTGTCAAAGTTAACGCGATAATAATGCAAATTAGTTTTAACGCCACTAATTTCTTTAACGCATTAATGCAACTTGCAATTATTAGGTGGTAGCGGGCTCATATGAAACTAAAAAACCTAAGGAATCCATTGGTACCAACCATGTCATACTAGCTTGTCGCAAAGGAGGTTAAATAACGCTCCAAAACTGTCATTTTCAAAGGGGTCCCTTGACCTCTGACCTAAAGATATGTGAATGTAAATGGGTTCTCTGGGTACCCACGAGTCTCCTCTTTACAGACATGCCCACTTTATGATAATCACATGCAGTTTGGGGCAAGTCATAGTCAAGTCAGCACACTGACAGCTGTTGTTGCCTGTTGGGCTGCAGTTTACCATGTTATGATTTGAGCATATTTCTTATGCTAAATGCAGCGCCTATGAGGGTTTCTGGACACTCCCATGTTGATAAGAGTATTAAATACTTGACAAATCTCCCTTTAAGGTACATTTTGAACAGATAAAAAATGTGCGATTGATTTACGATTAATCATGATTAACTATGGACAATCATGTAATTAAATATTTTAATCGATTGACAGCCGTAATTGAAATTTTAAGTAGAGTACCATAATCAATTCTATGGCAAGTAAACTGTAAAGCATGGAAATCAGGAATGCATTTGGGGAACATTAGGAGCCAGTCGTCCAAACAAAATCCATATCTGACTTCTCTAGAGATTTGCACCAGGACTATACATATATGTGACCCATGCATTGGCACAACAAAAAAAAGGTAGCAGGGAGAGGTAAGAGGTCAGCTAGACAGAGCTAAACTTTACCATCAGCCTGATCCCGGAAAACAGCGTTATCATCGGCAAAACATCTCGTGCCTGAAATGTTACCATAGTCAAATATTGGGCCCTCCAGTAAAGTCACAATATCCATCCGATTGACTTTGGTCAGCACTGAAGTTAAGGCATCCGCTGAGGAAATAAAGAAGACACAAAAAAAAATAATTGAGTCACTTGAAAAAAATATGAAACAAGGTTTGTAAATCCGAGCATAACTGATTATTCCAATGTTGGGACTTCTGAATAGATGACAGGTTAGAGAGATGAAAAATAAAGACAGAAAGGGAGAGAAGAGGATAGACGGAAAGACAGACACTGAAGGTACTCTGATTGAGATGGACTACACAGGCTTGTGAAAAAAAAGCATTATAAGTTTGTCTTCTCAAGGTGATGGGTTGTGTTTGAAATCGCATACTAACATACTATTCACACTAAGTATGACGTCAAATTGAGTATGTAGTGCGTTCACACTGCATAGTATGTGGATTCTGTGTACGCGAGAAATGCCCAGATGTAATTATACATTAGCAAGTATGTGCGAGTATGATACGTGAGCTTACTGCACATTATCAACTGCCCCACGATGCATAGCGTCTGAGTGCCTTGAGACTGGACGTCAGTGATGTGAGATTTTGAGTCAGGATAAAAGCTTTTAACATGTCACTTTATTAAGTTTTAATTTTCATGCGAGAAGGTAGCCATTTAGATTGCCAATATGTGGTCAGTTTATCCAAATAACAGCTGTTTGGAAATTTGCTGCAACGTTTTCGGAGACGTGAGAGCCACTGGTGGGACGCCTTGAGATCGACCCGGCCATCAGTTATGTGATATGTCTTGCTTGAGTATACTTCAGTGTGAACAGTCTGCTGGTAAATCATACTTAATCGTTCATTTAGTATGCAGTACATATTGATTGAGTATATAGTATGGAGTACATTAGTATGCAATTTCATAACTTTTTTTACTAGGGATGCACCACCTGGGATTTGGGTATCGACCGAAACCGAGTACCGATCCGATACCAGTTTTTAATGAATTATCTGTATGCCTCACTGTGTGGAAGTGACTGGGATCATTCTCTTATGTGTCAGGCTTGACTTAAACATTGCTTTCCTAACTTTCCTATCAATTTACTGAATTGTTATTTATTATTAAATGAATAAATCGTACACCAGCAAATTGGCAAGGAAATCTTAAAAATTAACGGGAATTAAAATTCAGGTGTAAACCTTTTTAATGCAGCAACAAATTGGTCAAAACTTAAACAGGAATTCAAATTCCAGTATATAATGTGTATAGTATATGAACATAGAATTGAATTGAATAGATCGACCCCATTTGTCCCATTGTCACCGATGTTGATATCCAATCCGGTATCAGAGCATCCCTACTTTTTACCATAAATCAAGAGCAGAAATACTTAGAAAGAGATACAAAGAGAGGAGAAAGTAAGTGTTTCAGATATAAAAACAGGCTTACTTGTGGCGTTTTTTCCTTCCCGACTGACCCATTTCTTTAGTAGCATGAAGCTCTGGGCTGTCAGAGAGTTGGGGTTCTCTAGTCTGACGTGGTTGATCTCATCCACTGTGAAGTTCATCTCCCGAGCCAACTCTGTGATGGCACATAGATAGCAACTCATAAATATTCAAACTTTAATGTACAGCCTTTTTTATTCATAGTGTGAACACAGACTTCAGAGGGTAATAGACAATACATATATCTGTAAGTTACTCTGTTAGCCTGAAGATGGCAGTAAATAACAGGGTTTGAAACTGAAAGGACCAAAGAAAGAAAGTAAGGTCGATGGGGATTGAGAGAGAGAGAAAAAGATGCAATGCAGAATGTTTCTCACCAGTCCAACTGAGTCCCAGGTGATCTGCGACGATAGCCATGCGCAAGTCTGTTCGCTCACAAGGACTCTGAGGACCTGGAAAGATAGAGGACAATGACTCATCAATACCATTCACATTCTTCTCTCCCTATACACTAATATAAGAGAGAAATAAACATGTATATAATTTTCCTTTTCTGGCCACTTATTCATCAGGATTAATCAAGGTTGTGTTCAAAATATTTATATTACAATGGTTAGCATATTAGTGTAATATAGCTGTAATATAGGTTCAATTGTTTCCCCAGGATGGCAAGAAAAGGATATTTCACATTAGACATTATGGGCAACTTAAATATGTTCATAGACTAAGTGGTGCTCTGTGACTGTTTGTGGTATGTATCCTCTAGGCAGGCAGTAACTGTCATGAGAACCACATAAAACAAAGCATAACACGACTCTCAACAACAGACTCATTGTTCTACAGATCTAGGGTGGAAAGCTCTATGTTAGACTCTAAAATGTCAACATGCGAAGACGCTTTTGTGTGTTCTCTCCCACACTAGTTAGTTTAAATGACAATTGATAGCATGGAAAATTCTGTAAGAACAAACTACTACAATAACTTGGTAGCCACCCCGCACAGACAGACAGAGACAGACAGACCAGGGAGTTGTCAAAAAAAGGAGACTGGTTGTGCCAGTGGACCAGTCACTACTACTGGCATGCTCTACTATACGGAGCTTTAAAAAGGGGTTGAAAGAGGGGAACAGAGAAAAAGAGAATCTTGCAACAAGGACAATACAGTACACAGTACATCGATGACAAAAAAATAAATTTAAATGACAGCTACTGTTCTGAAGAGAATATGTAAACACGCCACAGGCATTCCAGTCAATCCATTAAACGATCACAACGATGTCATGCAACTAAAAGTGAAATATAGAAATATATAGATGTATTTTAAACATAGTGTGAAAGTTTTACAAACTAGGCTTGATCTCCGCGATGGGAGGCGTTCGAGACCCTGTGAGTCCCTGACTGCCCTCCTTCCCACCAGTCCGCCTACTCCTCCTGCTCCTCTCACTGCCGGAGGCCCTGTCCGTCGTCGCCACCTTTGCCCTTACGGACGCGGCCCCGGCCTCAGCCCTCGAACCTCTACCAGACCTGGATGAGCGGGAGGGCTGGGAGGGCTGGGAGGGCTGGGAAGGCTGGGAGGCGTCCGACAGAGAGGTGCTCCGGGAGGTGCTGTCTTCCTCCGACTGCTCTGTCTGCGTCTTTTTCTCCTCGTCTGACAGGCGGTCCACCAACTTTAGCGTCTCCCCGCTAATGCCTTTAAAGTATTCGATGGTGCGCTTACAAACCTCACTAGGGTTCTCCTGTCTGTCCTGTCTACATGCTCCCTCATTGCTGACCTGATGCCTATCCTTCAGTGGTAGCCTCGATGGCAACTGTATGGCTGCTCTCCCTGTGTCCAATGCCCTCGTTGGCTGTGAGGTAACCCGAACTGAAACAAGTGGGCTAGCTGTGGCGGCGGGGCTGCTCTTTTTAACATCCTTGATTGGTATTCTTGACCTGGGTTCTACTTTGGCTATGGCTGGCTCTCCTCTTTTCCTGACCTCAACCGTCACTGCTTGTTTGGGCTTCTGTTTGCCTATGGCTGTTCCCTGCGTGTGAAATGACCACCCTGACGCTTTAACTGGAAGCCTCGACTTGGGCTGCTTCACTTCACTTTCTTTCATAGTTTCACTTTTCTGCTCCTGCACTTGACTGCTGTTGTGTACTTCCACTCGCTCTTCTAAATCCCTACAGAACAGTGTTTCTATCCTGCTTGCTTTCTGAAGAGTGGGCTCAGAGGAGGACTGCAAATTAAACACCACACTACCACACTGAATGTAGTTGGCCTGAACGCTGGAGGACTCAAGGTTATTGTTGTTGTTGCAGTTTTCAGAGGGGTAATCTCTTCTCTCTAACTTGGGGTCAGCATGTCTGCTGGACTGGCTCTCTGTACACTGGCCCTCTATACTGATGTACTCTGGCACCATCTGACCCTCTGACATCTCAGCTTTACAATCGGTGAGATCCCCTGAGTCTTTTTTCACAGTTATAGAGGCAGCTATGCCCATCTTAATAGGAGTGCGTAATTTGGGATCAACCTTAGAGGCTGTGATTGTGCATGAGGAGGCGGTCTCAGCTATGGCTTCACAGGTGGGGGCATCAGTACCGGTATAGCCAGTGTCACTGCCAGGCTGCGCAGTGCTGCATTTTGCTGTTGTTGCTGCTGGTGTTGTTGGTGTTGTGCTGCTGTCTGTGGTGGTATCTATAACCTTCACCTTCCCATCTACTGTGGCCCTCTCCCCTGACTGAGAGGAAATTACCCCCAGGATCTTGCCCCCTCTCCCCTTTTCCCCTGTTTTAGGGTCAGAGGAATGCTCACCAATCTGGAAAAACTGAAGCCTCTCTTCAACAAAGTCCCTCTTGCTCATGTCAATAGCACCACTGCGGGTCATCTCAAACATCTTCCCTTCGTGGAATGGGAAGGGGTTAGGCTCACTAGTCGGTGTGCTCTCATCAGTCGGTGTTCGAGCAGGGGTTGTGTCAGGTGTTGTAGCCTGTGATTTGTCCTCCACCGATAAACCAAAGGGCTTGGGGTCCTCATCTTTTGTTTTGGACTCAAAAACTCCATCGTTCTCACTCCCTTTGGTGGACCAGGGGTCAAAGTCCAGGCCTTTGGTGGCAACAGTTTTAAAGGTTGAGTTCAGCTCCTCTTCAAGTTGGTAGCCAAAGTAGTTTTCTGCAAAGGTCTGCCTTTCTGGATGTCTTCCTTCGAGGGTATAATCTTTTTCATCTCCACTGGCTGAAGATGTGTTGGTCTTAGTCTTTCCATTATCCCCCCCTTCCTCACATTTCTCTTCCTCTATCACCTCAAGCTTGGACTGACTAAATGAGCGGTCGGTTGCTTTTCCATCATTGGACAGACTAGATGTTTTAGGGTCCTCGCTCAGTCCGTCATCCTCATCCTGAAGGTCATACCCATCTAAAGAGTCTATTTCAGTAGCATCTGTGTCATGGGAGAACTCAGCAGTGGTTGCTATGGAGCAGTCGGTGATTGACTGGTCATTGCCATTTTGGTCAAAGTCAGCATCGTCCTCCTTTACGACACCATTGATCCCAGACACATTATTTACGTCTTCCTTAGATTGTTTTTGTTTTGGGTGTTTCTCTCCCTCTTCTTTCATTTTGAAGGTGTACTTTTTGACAGGGATGGGATGGAAGACAGACTCATCATCACTGGAGTCGCTGTTATCAGCTCCGGGGGGAATAGGGGACGGAGGCTGGACCCTTATGATTGGCTCAGCTAGGAGATGCCTATCATGCTCCTCTTGGAGGTTCACCTCCATCATCTCGGTCTCTGCCTCAGAAGAAGCACACGACCCCTTTTTCTCAGGGTCGGACTGCTCTGCCTCTAAAGGAGGAGGAGGTGGGAACTCTATATATGCCACTCTTTTCTCCTTTAACTTCGTTCTCTCTGCATCCTGTTTTCTACCGTGATTCTCTGAGAGAGCTAGCTTAGATTTTTCCTTCGAGGGCCCCTTGTAGATGAAGGTCTTCCCTTCTTCCTCCTCAGACTCCTCTTGGATAGGGCTTGGCATGCCAGGCATGAAGCCTATCACAGTGTCTGGTGTTCTTGAGGCCAGACTCAATTCCTCTGAGCTGGGGGTCTCAGGGGTAACGGGACTTTTCCCAGAGCTGTCCATGAAAGTCACTTGTTCTAGAGTGTCATCTTCTGGACTTCCTTGAGGAGATGGAGACTGCTTTTGCTTGACAGTGTAAAATGCACCTCTGGTCTCATGCACTGTCCTACTCTCATGGCTCACTATCTTTTTGTATGTTCCCAGCTGACCCGACGCTGTTTCTTTCTCATACTGCTTTCCTACTTGGATGCTAACATACACAGGTAGGGGTTTAATGTCTTTGAAACCCTCTGTGACAACTACGGGAATTACTTCATCTAAATACTCTGCTTGGTCACTATCAACACCGTTACACACTACATTTGACAGGCTACCGTCTGATGAGTCTGTGGATTTTCCTAGTGACGATCCACGAGTGGACTTGTTGGATTCAGAGCTACTGTGCAACCGATTTCTGGCTAAAGTAGGTATATGAGACCCGGCCCGCTCATGTGATTCAACAGAGGTATCTAATTTTAAAGTGGTGGATTTGTGATTTTCGGAAAAATTAGATGGCTTTCTTACAGGAATTTGCGATTCCGAGTTTTTTTTTAGACTATCATTGCTATTTGGACTTTCTCGTACAACGAATTCGGTGTAGATTATTTTCTTGGTGGTTTCCTGTCTTTGGGAATCACTATTATTGCCATCTTTCACAGAATCGTGGATTAAAGACTGAGATAGTTTGGGAGATTGGGGTTTATAGTTACCATAGTCTTGGCTCTCCCATGTTTTGAACAACTTTTTCTCTTCCTGACCTTTTCCACTGGACTCATGCTTGGGTGAGAACTTATTTGATTCACTATCTAGACTTCTCCTCTGGTTTCCCGGACTGTCTGGTGCTTTTGGAATGTTTGGACCAGCGAACACCTGATATACAGGTAGCTTACTTTCCTGAAGTTTCCTGATAGGAGAATTTGAATTTTGGCCACCCTGAGGACTCCTATCTTGCCTTTGAGCCTCTTGCTCAAACTTTAGCCTCACTGCACTGACTTTGGAGGAAGACATTTGAAAAGGTTTGGGACCTTCACCCGTGCTTCCCTGTGATTTAGCGTCTCCTTGTTTTCTTGGGTCTGAATCGCTGTACTGCAGCAATACTCTCCTCTCTGGACTGCTGGGCAAGCTGGCACATTTCCTATCACTGGAGCTGAACCTGTCTCTAAGCCTTTCTCTACTCCACTCTTCCCCACTACCTCCATTCCTGTAAGCTGACCTCTCTGGACTGCTGTGTGTAGAACTGGGCCCTGATCGTGATTCTCTGAAGTCTGGTCTTCGAGACTTCTTCTCTGGAGATGAGAGCTCATCGTTGAGCTGTTCGGTTTTATCACGAAAGAATTGAGATACCTCGCTGAGTTTTTCCTCTGCCTCCTTTACAGTCCTGTCCACTCTGTCCTCATACATAAGCTGCTCTCTCTCCTTACTCTGCGTGTCATCTGACACACGCATCCAAACTGATTGCTTCGGGCTACCAGGCTCAGACGAATACTGCAAAAGTGTCAGCTTGTCAAAGTTATCATCAACATTGGCCATTCTTCCAGATTTGTCATACACATTTCTCGACGACCTAAAGACATACTCTGTCCTTGGCGCGACTGATCTACCTTCACTGTGACTGCTTCTGTCTGGTGAGTGGAAGCGAGACCTATCTCTCAGATATTCCTCTGTGTCAGAATGAGACTGGTCAAATTTGTCAGAGAGGAGCATTTTCTCAGCAAAATTATAAGATTCTCCCCTAAGCTCTGATGATTCATCCTCATTGTACTCTACAGATTGCTGGCTAAGTAGCTTTAGTGTTTTGTAAGAGTCATCTGCCATGAGCTGGGCTGAACTAGGGCGACTGTCTTCCTCTTGTGACATGGGTGTGTTCACTCTGGGGGAGTCGAGGTACACTGGAAGTGATTCCTCAGGCTCCTCCTCTTCCTGTCTATTCCCTGGGTAGTAATACATTTCCTTCTCTGCATGGTTTTTTGTCTCCCTGATGATGACCTCTGTTGGTTCTGTTTTATTGCCTTTTTCAATGTGAACCTCAATTATTCTCTCAACCTTAGGTTTGGAGTTGATGTCCTCGAGTACTCTTTGTGATGTTTCCTCATTGCCAGACTTGTGTTCGAACAGTCCAGCCAGCTCTCTAGAAGGGTCTTTGCCTGACTGAAAAGCCTTCATTATGTCATGCACAGACATAGTTTCCTCACACCTCTCCGATGCTGCCTCTTTGCCAGGTGGTTTGTGGTACACCATCCTGGTGGTGGTAGTGATGTGAGTCTCCTCCTTTACCCTCATCCCTTTTCCCATTGGATCCTCATCAGGGCTGACTTTTATCGAATAGCATTTATTCTGATCTGGAGTTGATGCAGCTTGATGCCCTTTAGAATCTGAATCAATATATCTGACAGGATGTGCATCCTCCATTGCAGGTTGTTTGTTATCCTCTGGAGACTCATAGCTCCTGATGACATGAACAACCTCAGTCCTAGTTTCAGTGATCACTGGTGGAACTGGGATATCCTGAAAAAGGGCCTTGGGGCCCAGGCCCTCAGCACTCTGAGGAGCAGAAGGTGTCCTTTCACTCCGGGTCTCAAAGCCACTATCTGAGAGGGGGCTTTTATCCTGCTCATGCGAGATATCATCAGGGGAGTCTAGCACAGTGTCTGCTCCAAAAAGCGCATCTGCTACTCTACTGAATTCTTTGTCTGAAGATGAAGAGCGCATGTTTGTTGGAGGCATTTTGAGCTTATGCTCCTGAACTGCTATGGTGGGTTTTAAGACACGTTTCTGCTTCTCCTTGCCCTCTCCTTCTCTCTTGCCCTCATCTGCTTTATGCTTTGTGTCATGCATTTTGGAGAAAGAGCTGCTCCCAACATCATTGGCCAGGTAGTCAACCACTTTGGAGAGATTGAAATCTCTATCAGGTATTGTTTTTGATTTGGCTTGAGGAACCACAGTCTCATATCTTGGCGGATAGCTCCAGTTGCTCGGTGGTTGTTCAACTTGTACCTTTGAGAAGTGTATGTCATCCAAAGAGCCCCTTGTGAGGGAAACTCTACCATCCTTCACAGTATCTTTGGTAAGGATTTCGCTCACTTTTACCAAATCTTGTTTTACTTTCTCCACAATTCTGTATGGCTCCTCGTCCTCTATCTTTGCCTCTCTGGAAGAATCAGACTGGAATCCTTTATTGGCTGTGGAATTTGGGTCTGTCTGCAAAATGGCTGACATTCGTATCAAGTCTTCTTTCATTTCGGCGACATCCTTCAGAATCTCTTGGCTGGATGATAGCGGTGATGCGGTGTTTGATTTCAGGCCAGCGGAAAAAAGAGGGGCTTTGATTGGGGAAAGAGTTCTGGCAAAGGAAGACTGCATCTGAGCATTCACCTCAACGGGCATCGTCTTCCGCGGGGACAGGAGAGCAGCAGCTGACTTGGACACCTCAGGCAACTTTTTGAACTGGGGCTCTGGCAGCACATTAATAACAGAGTACACTGGAACAGTCATTGTACTGGATGTTACAACAGTGGTGGTGTTGGGAGGGGATCTTAGATTGGCGTAAAGGGAATTGGAATTTGATGATCTAATGGACTGATATGAGGAGGATGCAGAAGAGGACATGGACTTCAAGGTGCCGTAGCCTGCAGAACAAGAATTAAATGTTTTCTCAACCTCTTCAAAGGCTGCATTGACACTTGTAGTCGCAGCATTGGTGGTTGCTTGTATTCTCTCTTGAAGACTACTTGTGAGAAGAGATGTTGGGGATGAAGAGCGGTACTGTGTAGGCGACACAGTTCCATTGATCAGAGCTGCAGCACTCGGAGGGGTGTTGGATTTAAGTGGTGACGACAGAGAGGAGAAGAGGTTTCTTGCAGGGCCAGCGATGTCTGAGGCAAAGGAACGCACAGAGGAGAGACCAGGGACTGTTTTTATGGGTGAGGAGGAAGATGCTGTGCCACTAGACCCCCCTATGACGGTCTTGTATGGTGAACTGAACATACTCAGAGAAGATTTGGGAGAGGTTGGTGGGGTCATGTTTATCGATGCTCTCTCAAGAAGAGGGCTTCCTCCTCCAGACACAGTTATAGGAGAGGTCCTAGCAGACAATGCTGCCAGTCCTTTCATAGACATAGGATCTGGGACGCTTTTACATGGTGAGGCCAGGGGACTGGGGCAGACCTGGGCTGGGTACTGGGCTTGCTGGACTACAGTTTTTATGGGAGAGGAGATGGTTCTGTAAGATCGGATGGGAGAGGCCATGTCACTAACTGACTTTATAGACGAGGCAGGTGATCCAGGGATGATGGTCTTGACGGGGGAGGCAGAGTTGATGGACCAGACAGACTTTAATGGAGAGGCAGAGGGCGTGTTGGATGACGAACTGGAGAGGGAGCCAAACCCAGACTTGGCTTGGACAGGGATGGCGACAGGAACAGGCGACCACGCCTGATAAGATCTCGTTGAAAAGACAGGTTTGTGAGGGTAGCTAGAAGGCTGTGTTCTCTGCGAGCCTCGATCAGTTGTTTCTTCAACAATAATTTAAATCAAAAGCAATAAGAAAATGAACATAAAATTGAACGGAAAATAACGTAAAATAAAACATAAAAACCAGAGAGAGAAATTTGAGTCAGTCAGAAACAGCATTATTCACAGCAGCAAGAACAATTTATACACATGAAATGTAAGAAAGGCCCCTAATTAAAACCCAAGATGATATGACAAATGATGGCCTAAAATCAGTGACTAATGACAAAACAGACCCGATAAAGAACAGAGCATGTATTGGAACAAAATGCTTGACATATGGTAGACTTGACAAAAAATGACATGATAACCCAAAAATACATTCCCATTGACTTTTGATGTGCTTAATCTATTTGCCTCCTTGCAACAGTGCCTTTTACTGTACATGTTTGATTGACATGTGTTCATTTGGTTCATTTTCAATGCCAGAGATGACCCCACAAGTGTATACCATTAATAAAAAATATCACTTTACTTGTTTGGTCATGACTTCAAATAAAATATGAGGTTGCACTTTACAAGAAAAGTAACAGTAAATCAGCCATTCATGAACTGTCTCTGTTTTCAGTTTAATCAACATTTCTTAAGTCATACTTAGAAATATATTTTAAATTGTATCAAATCATTGTTATAATTTCAGAAAAGCCTCAGATGGACAAAACTGGACTAACAAAACACAGACAGTACATCAGAATTTGTTAAACTTCTGTGTCCTGATGATATATATTATGAAAACTGCCCCTAAAATGCTCGCGCTAACAAAGTCTTAATGTAGAGAAATCAAGTTAATGTAAAGTGCAACCTGTTACCACATTAATATACACAGCCGAACACAACCATAAAGCCAATAAGAGTGAAATGGCCACTAAAGGAATGAGAACAATTCAAAAGAATAGTTTTATTCAACATGAATCAAAACATTTTTTGTTCAAATGATAAATGAACAGACAGACATAGATTCTCAGTGTTTCCACAAATGTAAAATAACAGAACAGTTGAAACAGGGAGACTTTTTGTCAACATGGAGTGGGTAAGCGAAGCGTAACACACAGTAAACCATGCAAATGTTTGATGAATGACAGATGATCAAAGAGTTTGTGTCAGGTGAATAGAATAAATGATTGATGAACACGTTTTGTCAGGTAGATCTCTTTCTATACTATGGCTATATGAAATGATGTACACTGTATAAAGGGACCTTTAGACACTAGAGCTAATTAAAATCACATAAATATCTGAAATCAATTAAAAATTTAATGTAAGTAGAAATGGGACACTCACTCGCTGCTGGGTCGGTCAAATAGCTGTAGCGCTTACGCAAAGCTAAGGAGGCAAAGGTATGACGTCGTTCTGGCTTTTCAGTCTGAAACAAACAAAAAAGAACAAAAGATGCTTTAACATAAAAAATATGATGAAATGTGATTCTGATCTATCAGAATTAGGTCTAAATATTAATGTTAACTTAGACACTGCAGTGCACGAATACTGTCCTGTTTTTAGTGAATCAGCACATGCTGTTAGTACTGGCACAAGGAGGCTCTGCAGGTGTACTGTAGTGTCTCCTCTGGAGAGTAAAGGACTGTTTCCCTGCATCTCTTCACTCACTGCATTTCTCAATGTCATAACTTCAGACAATATGTTCTTTGCCTGTATGGCCTACGCCAGGAAGTGATAAGCATGGGCAAAATCCAACTTCCAGTTAGGTACGGATCATCAAATGTGGTGACAAAGTACACCTTCTTTCTTTAAAATTAAAATAATAGTAGTAATTGTGTCAATTTCAGTATTAGGACAGTGGCACATATTCAGCCCAGTCTCCACAAATTATGTTCATATTGGAAAATTCTGCATTACATGATTTACCGCATCATTCAGTGCCAATGCTGTTAATAGTGTGGATTTTATGTAATGTTGATGTGATGAGTGTGGGTCTAGTGTGTCTATCTTTCATGCCAGTAACTGGAGTTTGTGTCTCTCAGACAATCAATGTTGTTTTTTGGAAACTATGACCAAAACCTTTTGCAAACCTTAACCAGCTAACTTAACCATACCTTAAAAGGTGCTAAATTCCAAATTCTGAGCATTAATATAACAGGAAACAACTATTTGCTATGTAAAGATATAGAGGAGTAATGTCTACCTGAGCAGAGAATGAAGTCACTCTCTCTCTCTGTGTTATAATCCAAGCTTCTCTCTGCTTTGTTTACGTAGCCGGTCCGGCTGTGCGTGCATGTTGCTGCATGTGAGTCCCAGTGTGTGTGCCCTACTGGCTAGCTAATCGCGCTGCTCTGCACTGAGCTCATTCAGCAGTTCCCGCTGATAACACCCTCCAATTTCCCCCCAGGTTAACACTGTTAGCTCTGTCAGCACTGTTGCTGTTGTTTGCACTTCGTGCTGTTAGCCCAGTTAGCTGCCAGTCACCGGCTCAGCCATCACCAAGTTGAAAGCCGTGTGGAGGAAATCCCTCAACCATAGATATGCTCTGAATTTGGAATGTAGCACCTTAACCATACCATAATCTAGGGCTGCAAGATATGAGGAAATATGCAATATGCACGAATGTTGTTGAATATCGCGATAACGATATTACTTATTAATTAACGATAAATAAACTGATATTTAGGTGCACTCAGTTCTTGACTAACACTTGCACAGTACCTGTGCTTGTGTCACGTTTTCCTCTTTAAACCATGCAGAATAGTACGGCAGCACTAGTCTAGTAAACCTCTCTCACATGCGTGCAGATTCTGACCAATCAGATGATGCCTGATGGCGAGGGTTTACAGCATGGTGGTTATCACACAAAATAGCATCTACAGATGGTAACATATATAGTAACAACATATTGAATTACATTCTAAGTTCAATATCACGGTCTGCGATGTGTTTATCGCGCAAGTTCACATCGCAATTACGATAAATCAGCTATATATTGTGCAGCCTTACCGTAATCATACTGTAGTTGCAATGTGGTTATTGTTGGAATACTTCTTTTCTGTTGGCACTGAACGCTCAAAAATGCTGCTACTGAACATAATCTGGGTTTGATAATCTTCTGAATTGTCCAATGTGAACATTCTGTCTAGCGAGTGGGTTGATATATTTATGTAGAAGGAATATAACACACGTGGTCACTACATATAATGTAAGTACTCAAACAGCCTTATCTCCCTTTGAGTAAAGTCTCCTATAAATGTGTTGGCATGCAGCTTAGAGAGTTAGTTTTCTCTGTTGCACACAAGCCAAGGACAAGGGTGAAGAAGGGAAACCCCAAATACAACAAAACAATGACTAAGTAGACAAATGATAAGAGTTAGGGTTTCATCTTTGGCTGACAAAGGGTACCATAGTCCTGTGTGAAACTTCCTATGAGTTAATAGTAAGGATGGAGACATGGTGATTTCCTGTTGGACATGTATGGAAAGGAAGATAGAGATGAAAAACAAGCTGAGGTGTGGCACAGCAACTGGCTCCACTGCACTTTGGGATGAAGACAACAATAAATAAACCCTTGCTGATTAAAACAACTGCCATTTCCACTCATGCACTACATGGGGTCACTTCAGCAATGACGTAGCTGTGTAAAAAAAACACATGCGGTCAAAAGCATCTTTCACACCAAGGTACTGTACAGAGACAAAATATCTGCGACACGCATATTTACTACTGCATCTGCAGTAAAGCCAACAGAAAGGACGACAAAGAAGAAGCAGTTCCATGTGATGATGAAGAATCTGTTTTACCTCATCATCAGGATCAGACTCCATATCCTGTGGTATTCCAAGATGCATTGCAGGAGAGGAGAGAGATGACACAATGGAGAGCCGGGACGTTATAGTGAGCGGGGAGGTGGAAATAAAAAAATTCAGGGAATGAAAATGGAGCAGCAAAAACAACAAAAGGCATCAGAAAAAATCTATGGGATTAATATAAAACAAACAGCAAAATAACAAAAAGCAAAAGCAAAAATCATTTCAGTTTCTTGTGATCGATCGATACCACAACAAACAAACAAATGAGAAGAGTTGTCTTTTTTTTTTGCGTAATTCTTCTGTACCCACAGTGAGCCAGGCAATAGAACAAAAGCACGATGTGCGGCTGCATGTGTACGTTGTGGGGTCTTATGACTGGCACAGGCTTTAACACCAATAAAAGACACAAGCAGCAGGCAGTAGTTTCTAGACCAAATGAACTACAATGGCTCCTCTTGATGTCAGGACAACATCGCTTTCTGTATTTCAATTTCATTTACATGTAGATGATATGATATGGCCTAAAAGGATGAGCTATTCAAACATGGGGATCCTACCTTCTTGTGGGTTGGCAGTGTGATATTCAAATTGCATACGGCAGTCTGTGGAAGGCCTTTGCTGGATTTTGGCTCTCTCAGGAAGGAGAGGCGGCCACATGGCTCCTGGCCCATATCTCTGATCTGTAAAAGGACAGCGAAAAGATTACATCACGAGTTGACCGTGAAAACAACCCTGCAAAGTGGATAGTGTGAAAAAAAAGGTTTTCTTCCTTAGCGGATTTTATTAGTAGAATTTTCTGTATTTTTTTTTCTAACTCAACCCACTGCAAGTTCCTAAATTTGGAAATTGTCATACAGTACATACATGTAAGGATGTAACAAGCAGAATATATTTAATTTGTCATTCGTCCACATGCATGTCAAAAGACTAGGAAGACAAGACTCGGTCAAAACCGAGTATATGGCTGGACTGTGTATGGTCAGTTTGTGAATTTGTGGCTAACTTGTTACACATATAGTCAGTGGTCATGTCTATAATGTTAAATCCAATGGTACATGTCCACCAGGTCCGTTGAGGACACTAGGGGACGCGCTGCTCCACTCAACCGGCCTTTCAAGTGGTGATGTACCTTATAGTGGAATGTACCTGATCTGTCACCTGGTTTTCTGCTTGCCGTTTCAAACAGGAAACTACATGGCAGCACTGCTCGTCTTAACAATCCACCAAAATCTACCTCTGAAAAGATTACTTACTCAGTGACAGACTTTTGCGTTTGTACGGCTTGCCCTTCTGCGGTCCAGACAAAAATTAAGATACAGTGTGTAGCTCTGATCTGTGAGAATCATAACATTCACTGCAAAAGAACATTGCTATATTGCTATGAATGTCAGCCAATTCGTAGAGGATGATCTAACAATTATGAAAGAATTTAATCAGCAAGGCACATTTACAACGGAGACCTGAGTGAATAGCATAGACAGTAAAGGTCAGCAGAGATAGGAGGAGTAGATGTTATACCTTAACGTTGAACGGAAGCCTGTTTTCCTTGAAGGAGTAGAAGTTAAAAACCAGCTGTTGCCCACTTTTGGTGAGAGGCGACAGGTTGCCGTAGCAATCCACGTGGATAGGCTTGCCCTCGAGAACCTGCAGAAGTTCATTGACCAAAAATGTAGTAAAACAGCTTAAACACATTCTGGAGATGAGACTGATGAACTTGATGTATTGCATTTCAATAACATATAATGGATTTGGAGCACAGACTGTATATCAAGATGGACGACATGACAGCTCCCCAAAAGTGAAGCCAAAACATCTCAATTGCCCCCTGGTGGCTGGCTGCAGTATAGCTCATAAATCCCACCCCCTCCATGTTAGCGGATGGGACATGGGTCAAACTAAAAAGTCAAAGTAGACGTCAAATACATTTTTCCAAAGATGGTTTCTGTCATCTTAGGTAGTTCTTATCACGCTGATGTATGTTCAAGTGTTAATTTTTCCGATAAATTTGGTTTTAATTAGTTATTTGATGCTATAAAAAGGGGGTATGACGTCATGATTGACAGCTGAGTGAAGTAGTCATGCAGCCGGAGACTCGGGAATTGTACGAGAGAGGAGATGTAACTTTAACTTTCCATAACCGTCACCAGTCTGTGTAATAGAACGTGTCAATTTGATCATAAATGTAGTTACTGAGATATTATGGTTAGTTGTTGTGTCTTTCTAGCCAAACAGCTACCATAGTGCAAACTTAGCAGCTAGGTGGCTCATGCTAACAAGCTGTGGACGTGCACGGCTCGTGATTGGTTTGAGCGTGTGTGTGGGCGGGACCTCGATACCGCAGCTCCAGCCCCCCCGATCACTACTGCGCAGACTCTGGCACCAAATGACGTTGAAATCTCATTATGGCAACGCCCGTATCCGGGATATTTTGTCTTCACTTCTTTACATTGGAAGGAAGTGGAAATGCGTCGTCCATCTATAAATACAGCCTATGGTTTGGACACACAACCCCACCTCGATGTCTTTGCTCCGGGCCACCTCCTCAAAGTTCTCCTGCTGCTCGAGGGTCTTGTCCACCTTGTCGTCCGTCATGCAGAAGCAGCGCAGCCGAGCCTCGATAGCGTCGTTCATCTTGGCGAACACCACAAACTTGGCCAGGTACGGCACGCAGATCAGCTCCCGGTATAACTGAGACGCTAAACTCACCGTCTCAGGAATCTGGTGACAGTCTGCGAGCCAGAACCTGTGGAGGAGAGATCAGAGGAAAGATGAGAGGAGGCGGAAGTCAGCCATAATATGAGGATGAGTTACAGCCTAAAGTTTGGAACTCTGCAGTGCACATTTAAGCCATTTTTTTGTATCACACACTGTAGTGTAAGTGACCTTAAGCAATAATCTTAATCTTAGCAATAAAACACAAGGGGTGAAGGGTGAACACAAACACATGACAGCTGTGTAGTAATTTAATTACAGAGCACCAAAGAGTACTCTCTCTGTTAATATCAGGCTGCACACTCGCCACATGATCCCAATCTAGTTAGGATGACAGTTCATGACTTTGCGTGCTGTAACCAAGAAGTTCACTTGCTGAGCTGAGGTCAGTTTAGAGGCATGCCTCAACAACTTATGGTCAACGTGACTTTGTACCACTTGAGTAAATGTGTAAGGAAGTGTAACCTTGTTAGTATTTAGGGCCACAGAGAAAACTGTCTGTTTAAATACTAAAGAGAGCACCAGGAGACAAAAAACATCAAAATCAAGTTACTTAATTAATTCAATCAATAGTTTAAAGTCAGCCAATAAGATGTAGAGCCAAACAAGAGGGGAACTCGCTCTCCTTATGTGGGTAGTGAAAGAGAGATGTTGAAGTCAGGAAAAATGAGAGCGGCTGTCCGGAGTTGAATTCTGTCGATTCAACTGACAGTTTTTCTCTTGTGATAGATTTTTTGATTCACTGCCAACTTCTCACTGCCTCATGGTTACTGCGCTGTCACCATTTTGAGGCCCACCGAAATGTCGTCTGGCAGCAATTTAAGCATTCCTTGGATTCGCTTATTGTATCTTCCAGAGCGGTAGGACAAAGGCTGCAACTACCTATTATTTTCATCATCAATTAATCTGTCAGTCATTTTCTCTATGAATCATTTGGTCCATTAAAAATGTCAGAAAACAGTGACCTTTTTTACAACGGCGTATTAGGGTCATTGTACGTAAAAAAATAATAATTAGGGAGCTGGGGGAGGGAGGTAATATTCAGAGAAAAAACTCAGAATATACAAGATTAAAATCATACATTTACAAGAAAGAAACTCTGATATTCTCTGAGATTAAAGTGGTAAATTTGCGAGATTATAAAGTTCTAAATTTATAAGAAAAACGGAAAACTGAGCGAGGCGAAGGTCCTGAAAGACACATATACATGTTTTCTTTAATGGTCTTAATGTGTTCTTCTATGAACATAAGTACTGATATTATAGAAGTTGGTGGGGAAAGTTGAGACGAAATACTTCTATCTTCGACTACAGTCTTTGACTACACTAAGGCGCGTGTCTTTGATTTCAGCACAGTTAACATTAAAAACCAACCGTTGAGAAAACATTACTCTGAACACACTGCATCACCATGGTTACGCAGGATGCTTTTAACTATCACTGTGTCAGTGTGAAGGGGAAACAACACAGAAAGGGTACATAGCATAACTGCTTGTGTTGAACCTCAAATTATGGTGAATTATGTCCTTAAGAGTTTTCTAGGGAGAGGGATTCAATTCAATTCAATTCAATTTATTTTTGTGTAGCGTCAAATCACAACAGAAGTTATCTCAAGACAGGGATGCCTGGAATACTCTGCTTATCCTGCTGCCCCTGCCACCCGGTATTAGATAAACAGATGAGAATGGAGAGTCCGCTACAATATAAAATGCATACATAATAATAATAATAACAATATATTTTTGCACTCTGCGGCTCACCATTTGCAACTTTAATCTCGGAGAATATCACATTTTTTTCCCCGGAATATTACACCTCTCCCCAGGCTCCATCCATTTTTTTTTTTTTTTTACCTACGATGGACCTAATACGCCATCGTACCTTTTAAACCTGGAGCCATTACATTAAATGTTTGGCATTTTTGCTTGAAAAATGACTTAATTCATTCATCAAAACAGTGGCAGATTTATTTTCTTTAGATTGCTTAATCGTCGCATCTCTAGACAGCACCGACATGCACTTCATTTCTACGAGAAAAATTAGAGAAACAAGACCTCACTTTCTGTCATTTTTTTATGAAGGCACAACAGTGAGCCAAATAGATCAATAAAGTGCTTTATTAATCCCAATGGAAAACCTTGGGCCAATTTTAATTTACTATAGGGTTTTGTAATAATATTCTGTATTGCACTACAACTGCAATTAAGTATTTGATACCCAGCTTTGGAGAAAAGTGGTTGTAATGTTTTCATAGTGATCCAATACACGGCACACTCTTGTACATATAGTGTGTGTCTCACCTGGCCGACACATTTGTGGTGAAGGAGACACAATCAGTCACGAAGGACAGCGGTGTGGTCCCTGTGATGTCCTCCCACTGGGCAGGGGACGTCCCTCCTGCATGAAACAAGGGCCAAAAGATGAGCTCACTGCCTTTCCAACCTCGCCGGTGTTTTAGCTTTCGTAATCCTCATCCTTTTATCTTCTCAGCTCTTCATTTTCCCCCTATCGACCCGTGGCTTTTGACATCAAAGTGTGCCTGATGTGCCCACGGCTATTCAATTCACAGTGACTCTTGAGTTACAAACTCTTTTTCATGTCAAATAAATGGATGGGCAGCTACATCACAAACCACATTTATTAGCATCTAAAGATACAATGACTGTCAAACTAACTGTGTTAAATAACTTAATGCTAGTTCTGCAGAAGTGTTATGGATAGAGGTACTGCGTCATGCTCTAGTTATCTACAGGTCCACTTGCCTGTGATGCTGCAGAGCAGACGCAGGCAGGGTGCAGAGTCGCCTCGATGGCCGCTGGGATGGCCTTCTGCCGATCGAGGTGGGACAGGGATCGTCATGGTGATCGGCTTGTGGAACTTCCTCCTCCTGGGCTCTACGGTGACGATGGGGCTGAAGGTGGCTCTGTTCCCAAGGACCGCCCTCGCCATGTCATCTGGCACGGGCTGGGCCTAGAAGCACAGGAAGACGGAGAAAAAGGTTGTTGGAAGAAATGTTCGGTCAAGCTTTCCCTGAACTGTCTGTGAAATTAAAGGCATCAAGTATTCAACCAAAAGAGGTCAGGTATAAATAAATAATAGGTCAGGACTTGCGACAGAATAGCTGAGTCATGGAACAGATTGAATTTGAGCTGATCCAAGGAGTCCTGCTGTACCTGCAGGCCAACACGGATCCTCTTGGTGAGCGCCCCCTGTGGGAACGAGGCCTGGACCATGGGGACGGTGCTGCTGGACAGCATGCCTCCGTCAGGACCCATGTGATTCGACTCCTGCTTGATCCGCGACACCACAGCAAAATACTGAGGGAAATCGCTGGTGACAATGCGGCAAATGCGCTTCTTCTCCAACTCGGCAGGGCTGTCCAGCTCTGTGACAGAAAATGTTACTCGCATTAATGTGATTTTAAACAGCATAGAAATATTTCAATCGATTGACAGCCCTAGTTTAAATGTTTGGGACTATTGATGTATGACATTTTGGTCAGTGTCACTACAAAAAAGGACACTAAACGGGCTAAAGAGACTGGAAAAAAGTGCTTCTGGAGTAAAAATCTGATTTTCTAGGTCACCAGCTGACATAGAGCCCTGGGTTATGTAGTATAGGTTTTCCCAAGTGGTTCGGTTCACCTTCATCCATTCACTGCGGACAACAAAAATGTCCTTTGTACAAACTATCTTTGGTAGATGTTGGAGCACACTGAACAACCCGTTTCCTTTACCTTCATCCATTCCAGTAAGCAGCTCGATGAGATCTTCTGGTCTGGCGTCAGACTGGTGCTCCTTCCACGTGTCGCCGTTGTCACTCCTCAACACAATCAGCTCCCTCTCTTTCCCACGCATGGACCCAAAATGAGGGATCTCCACAATCACAGGACTGAAAGAGGAAATAGATAAAACCCAGTCTGAGAAAATGAAACCACAAACTTTAAGGGCAGCTGAGAAGTATTAATGATTATTCTGCTTAATTAACTGCGCTGGCAAATCCATAACCGTTCTCGTGATAGTCGTGATATTCTAAGTAGATATTAATAAATATCCCCCCTGGTTTAAAACACTCTGGCCTGCTGATATCTGCAACTCATCAACACAAGGAAAAATAAAGTCCCGAGCGTCTTACCCGAGGAACTGAGCCCCAGCTGGTCCGACCTCCACCAGCCGGCTGACCAGCCCCTCCCCTTCCACCATGGGTGGGGGGTAGGCCAGCTTGTGCCTTTTGGCCAGCCGGCAGGTGATGCGTGTGGGCGCCGTGCACTTCCTGGGAGGGATGATGATGCGCATGCCGTTGTGGCGGCTGCCTCTCATGGAACCGCCGCGGGCATCCACCATGAAGCTGACCAAGAACCTGCCAGGCGAAAGGGAATAATGTTAGAGGCGGAAAAGATGTAGACGGAGAGAAAAGATAGACAGAAGCTATACCACGGACACACGTGAGGAGGACGATTCCCATGCTGTGATCACTGTACACCCAAACAAAGTAAGGAAAAGAGAGAAATAATAAAAAATAGAGTAAGAGACAGACCGATAGGTAGAAGAAGAAAAAAAGAAGGTGCTTTGAGTTCTGAAAGTTGGCAGCTTCACCTGCCTCAATTTAGGACATTTAACACTGTCTGAAACTAAACAGGGTGCTAATGAAGTCGCAGAAAGTTTAGTTTCCACTCCTGAGGCTGAAGGTGTTGCCAGAGTTTCAGTTCCTCTAAAGCAGCAATCAGTGATCAATTATTAAAACACCTGCACAGATGTTTGACCAAGGCAGTGTTAATGTGATTAATAAGTGATGTGTCTTCAAATTAAGAGCACATATTGGCATCCCATTAATATAATCATTGACACAAGTAAAGAGTGACGATGGAGTAGGGAAAAACGTGTTGTGTAATGTACTGTATGGTTGCTTTTTCTATACTGTAAGTTTGGAAATAGCAGAATTCCTGTAAGGTTTTGAGGAAGATATATATTTTAATGTGCGCTGTGAGAGAAAGAGAGAGATGGCACGTCAATGAAAAAGACTCCCAAACACGTTGACTACACACTTCTAATATCTAGGCAGTGCAAATGAAAACACCAGACCACACGGATGAGACGAGCACAGAGCGAAGGAGGAGTAGAGGAGGCTAAGAGGGGGAGAGAGAGGTGGAGGAGTGGGAGTGACATCACTGCGGCATCATGGGTGAAAGCAGCGAACTCAGTCATCACCTGGAGTCATACTGAGGGAGCGGGGAGGAGAGGCTGCAAAATAAACACAATGGAGGCAATGCAGGAGGCAAACCCCCAGAACCTAGTTTTAGTATCAGAAGTTTCACAAAGTCTCACTGTTGGGATCTGCAATAACTACTGAGGATGAAAGAAAGATTAAAAACCACAGGGGTGGAAAACCAAGGCAAAGAAGGGACAAAATTATATATAAAAAGACGGTAACATTTTATAATAACCATCATTTATGAATGGTAAATTGCTAGTTAATTCAACATAGTTAATAGTTATTTTAAAGTTAGCAAACAATGAAATGATAGTTAATAATGCTTACTAATTATTAGTATTGCTGTAATTTCTGTTATTTTATCATTAGTTTGTGTAATATGAAATACATTATGTATTGTATCACAGCCCAGAAGCGACGTAACAATCACATTCTGATTACATTAGTGAAGTATTTATTATGAGTTTATTGTTGTCCACATTATAACATTTTATATACTATATTAAGTATTTGTTAATGATAACCAAATAATTTGCAAACCTTTAAGAAATTGTTTGTAAAACATCTATAAACTATTGACAAAGTATTAACTATCTAGCTAAATAATGTTTATAGATGCTTTACAAAGTATTTATTAACCATTTAATAAGGTATTATAATCATCAGTTGCAACTTTATAATAGCCATTCAAATAATGTTTATAGACAGTTTACACACCAGTTATTAACCATAAACAAAGTGTTACAAATATGTGTCTATGTAATGTTTACAGATGTTTAACAAACACTTTCTTAAAGGTTTACAAATCATTTGGTAATCACTATCAAATACTTATATGTATAGTATATAAAATGTTATAATGTGTGCGACAATAAACTGTTAAAATAACATAAATTGTAGCATTAATAATAAGAGTAAACATTATTAATTATCATTTCCTTGTTTGTTAACATTAAAATAACTATTGATTAAGTTTAATTAACTATCAATTTTACCATTTCTATATGATGGTCATTATAAATTGTTACCAAAAAGACAAACAAGGCGTAATAGTGAGTCAACCAAAACTGGACATGACAGATCCCAGTATGCATTAAGTTCTATGCAAAGACAGCACCGTTTATCTAGAGCGGGGCCTTATCACTTTCCAAACATCATATATTCAAAGTATGTGAATGACATGAGGGCGAAATCTTATCCAAATGAAACACACGAGCCACTGAGCTCACAAAAGAGTCTGTACTTCGTTTCTGTGATGACAGAAATAGCGCTGATGTCAGTGGACATGAGGGTGACGTCTGGACCGTGTCTCAAGACTTGTGGTATGACAATGAGAGCTTTTAGAGGATAGACTGTGTGGTTTGTTGCTGTAATGCGATGTGTACTGTAGCAGCACTGCAGGAATCCCACAGCCCTGCTTCATGTCTGCATCAGTGCTGCAGGCTTCCCTGAATATTGACTCTTACGGGGGAGAACAAAAGACAACACAACAGTTGTGTGCAGTAAGCATAAAAAATGTGTCATTTATGCAAACGTTATGTGGATGTAGGTGCAGTTTATGTGTCAGCTTTTGTGCGTGCGAAATATCTTGACAGATGGGATGAGACACAGTGCAGCTGTTCTTACCCGGAGTGAATGGGGCTGGACACGGTGTTGTGGCTGTGGCTGTGGTCCATGGTGTCTGGAGTCCAGCTGTAGCGCCGCATACACTCCGAGCTGTAGTCTCTGGTCACGGCCAGGTGCTGGGAGAAGAGCATCCAAAGACAGAGGTGAAGAGAGGAGGAGAAAGAAGAGAAAGAGGAGGTTTAAGAGCGGAGGGAAGGCAGATATAGATTGAGGTTTAAAAAAAAAAAGAGGAAGGTAGAATAAAGGTTAGAAATTTAAAAAATGGATGGAAAGAGGCTCATCAAGAAGACAAAAGAAAGCTAATTATGAATCATTCCATGGACATAACAGTTGATGGACATGACCCTCCCTCCTTTTTGCATGACCCTCGAGTCATGCATGGTATGGAGCAATGAGCTGATAACATTTACGGCTTCTTAAAGGGACTGTTTGTAAGTTTTTTACATGTATAAACGCTTTTTAATCGTTTTTTTATTGCCAATGTGTGAACAGGTTGTAACCTAACCTAAAAAGTGAGACCTTCTTTCTGGGTTTCCTCTACCAACCTGTAGACTGCTTTAATGTGAAGAATACGGGACGTTCTTTCTGGGAAAACCCAACAGATATGACGTTATGTGCGCTGTTTATATTCAGCTCCACTTACAGGGTTAACAATGTGCAACCATAGCTAACGTTCGGTTAGAAATGGAGTCTGCTAACGCCAGCAAACGACCAGCCCCGACTCGCCTCACTGTTTTCACCGATGCTTGCTGGCGTCTAAGTAGTGCGAGCACAAGCGCGAGCAACAGGACGCTGACTGTCGTTGACTTAATGGCCACAGGTCTCACTGTTAACAAGCAGTTTCTGATTCTTACATCTAGCCCCTTTAACTCATATTTCAACAAAATATTGTCACCATTATCTACAGTCTCACCACGATCAGGACACAATAATAATAAAAAAATCACACAGTGAATGTGCTACACTGAAACGTACAAAAAAAAATGATGTGCGTCAATTATGATACTTGAAAAACTAGACACCAGATGTGAACATCGAATCATGGGAGCTCATGTGGACTGAAAGTATCATGGGAACGACCAATCACTAAACACAGACCAGTACTGCTGAATGAGATGAGAATGGCATGGACCCAAAACAAACAATATGTATAAAACTCAAGAGCAAGACCACAGAGACTGACAAATAACAAAACTGACGAATGAGTCAGACATCTGTGAACTCTTTATACCTTATTGAGTGGGTCAACCAAGTAGGAAATGTCTTTACAGACACTCTGAAGCTTAAGGGGAGAAGAGAGACAGTTCAGAAGTCACACTGAGGGCACTGTGCGGTCCGGACTAATGAGTTTGTGGTGCTTTGTTTCACTAAAGGATTCTATTTCCACCAAAGAAAACACGATCCCATCTCCGTGAAAATGAGACGGTCCTGCGATTTAGTCAAACAATCTCTGAATAAACAAAACTTCATGTACCGTATGTAGCATATTATAGTACCGGACCACCAAGGAGGACAGAAATGATTTGACCTCATGTTTATTTTCCATTAGATATAATAGCAATTTAATGGGAAGCTCTTTGGAAGTCCAAAACATTTGCTTATTTTGTAAAAGAAGAGCGCTGTAGTGTGCATATTTTGGCCATGTTTAGTTTGAGATCTTGGGTGATGTCATTGCACTTGTAGGTAATACTGTATTACTAATATTGTTTATAATAAGAGGTTACGGTTTCTGTTTTTGCTCTGTCCTGACCACCAAAACAAGCGTTGGACAGAGAGAGAGAGAGATGAGCTCTGCAGAGCACTGCGTTTTTCCATGAGAAAGCAAAGGGGGGCCTCCCAAAGCCCTTAGGTTTGAATAAACTCTTCGTCAAGGTGCTATACACTCTCCCTCAGCACTTTGGCAAAAGAAAGCATGGCATCAACACTGCTTCTGTTATGACCTTTGTGCAAGACAAGTAACGCTACCCTGCTCCCTGCTTTGATTCTAGCCAGCCTGTTTTTTTTTTTCACCACTGACAGAAAGACAGTGTAAAAGAAAACAAGAGATGCACCGGGGGAATTTGGTGAAGAGACATTAAAGCTTGAAAGACAGACAGCTAAAGATGCCAAGCAAGGAAAACTTGGACTGAGAGAAAGAGAAAAAGGGGGCTGGGTACAGAGGGTGAAAAAGGGGGACAACAAATAGCGGAGAAAAGAAACAAAATATGACGAGAAGACAAGAAATGGATCTCAACGATCTTGCCTCACTGAGCCATATGTTTTGGTCTTGCCCGTCTCTTCATAGCTATTGGTCCACTATTTTTGAAACGTTACCCAGGGTACTTCAGGTGCACTCTTTGGGGTAATACCTAATACACACGATCTTGACAAAAATTAAAGCAGACCTTGTGGTCTTCTTGACCCTATTGGCTAGACGACTGATATTACTTCATTGGAAGTCATCCTCTCTAATCCATCCCATGAGGCTTGGATCAGAGATGTTCTTCATTTTAGTAAACTAGCAATGATTCAAAACAAACTGTGTGGGTCTTTGGTAAAAATTTTAAAGTTATGGCAACCCCTCTTTGACCATATAGCGTCATTGCACCTATTTTTATTATTATTTTTAGTTTTTTTTCATTTAAATTCTGCTGTTTTGATCACCCAATAATACAAATTAGTACTTATTTTGCAATTTACCATGAAGACTGTGTTTTTTTTTGTTTGTTAGTTTGTTTTGCGGGGGGAGGGAGGGGTTAGTTATTATATGAATATATAAATATTTGTTTATATATATGTACAGTATATGTCTTGTTTGTACATACTGCTTTTGCCATATACATAATGTCTATAAGCTATTAATTTTATATGTAACATATGGTTAAAAACCATGTAGCAATTTGATTATCTTCGGTTTACAATAGAAAAACACCAATAAAAAGAGTTTTAAAAAAGAAAAGAAGAAAGAAATGGATCTTACCGTGTCCTTTGTGGGCGCCAGAATCTCTTCGATCATCATGCTGTCCCGTGCGTAGGAGCTCCGGTTGAGTGTGTTGGACCTATCCGAACTGAAGGAGCGGAGGCTACATGTTACCACGCAACCCGGTGCCGTGGGCAACAACAAGTGACGGGCAGGGGAACACGACATAAAACAAAAAGCAAGGAATCCATTACTACATGCAACCTCCAGGGAACCAGGTTTTTCACTTACTGGACGGAGAGAGTCCAAAAGTTATAAGTGGGAAATAGAGAGAGAGAGAGAGGCTGAAGAGGCCGCAGTTGAACGAAGATAAGACACTGCAGCAGGTTATTCAGAGATGGAAATGTAAGTGAGGTCAGTGTGTTTGCATCGAGAGATAGAGGGAAAGAGGAAGAGACTGAAGGAAAACACAGACGGCTGTTGTAATCCTTTCTACATGAAGGCGTGGTTGATGTCTATTATGAACACGGATGTAACTAATTGTGTCTAAATGAGGAGATATGACAGATTAGTGGAGTGTACGTGTATGCGCCTGGCTGACACGTTTCTGTGCAGATCTCAAGTGTTTCAAACGGTTAAATCAGTCTCGAGCTCGAAGACTGACATCGCTTCGTTCTAAGATTAGAAGCTGACCTAGACCTGCTTCTGAGCAGCAAAGACACAAAAGGGAAGCTGGTCTTTTCTATCTGTCTTGCTGCAGTCTGCTTTATGCCTGTGTGTGTGGTGACGTGTGCCTATTTTTGCAGCCTCTCTCGGGCTCAATGCGGTGCTGTAGATTCCTTTCAGGGTTTTTTTTTTTTGTCTTGCGCTGTTTTTGCTACAGGGATTCGATCGGAGCAGAAGAGCCGAAATGTCTGTGTGATGCAAAGTCACAACGATAGTCATTTAAATTTAACGCACCTGTCTAGGCATAAATACAGTATGTGATGAGTGGTTTTGTATGTTGGTGCACTATAAGGGGCCGGGAAAAAGATACAATCACAAACTCTGTGCCTGATTTTTTCAGAGTGTACACCGTATGTGTGTATTGATGTGTCCTGTGTGTGAGTGTGCGGAGGGACAGGGGGTGAGTGCGAGGGTGGGGGGGGAGAAAAATGCAGAGCTCAGCGTGTTTGAGTGGGCACACTATTCAGCACAGAGAGAAGCCCTTTATTCAGCACAGCCTGCCTACCCCGCCATCGAAGTTACCAAGCAACTCTGTACGGCCTGAATGGACTCGCTGGCATGGCAGCACCACGCTATCCCCCATCCCAACCCCCCCCCCCCTTCTCTGCTCTCCGCCGGACTCTGTTTGTTCTTCACAGCTTCCTCCTCTTTCTCATTCTGTCCATCCTCCTCTCGTCCCTAAACATCCAAGCTTTTCCATTTTCCTCCTGTGTTTCTTCGTTCTTGCAAATTATCTTGGTTGTCTGTCAACTGTTTCTGCATGTGATGCCCTCTTCTTGCACTCTTCTTTATAATGTGTCCAATCATCTCTTCCTCTCTTTGCTATCTCCATTGTTACTACGACTCTACGGTTTTTACCCAACAATGGAAGACTTACTTTACTTTTTCTCCACCTTGCTAGTTTCCTCTAACCCCATCCCTTCTGTCGCCTTGCTCCCTCTCTCCACACCACTCCACTAATTGTACTGTTGATCGATCAGTCTGCCTTGCTGTAAACCAGCGGTTCCCAACCTGGGGTCCGGGCCCCCCTTAGGGGGGGCGGCAAAGATCACAGGAGGTGCGAAGGATTTGTCTGCTCTGAGGTTGTCAAAATTAGATTTGCTCATGTATAACTAAAATCATAATAACACACTTACTGGATAATTTATACAAAAGTCTGTATATAAAACTATTTAAAACAATTTCTTTGCTACTAAGAAGCAAAATCGTACGAAATATTCAGCTCCAATCCGTAATTGTTGGCATTTAGCCTTTCAAAAACAACGTTTTCACTGCAGTCAAAAAACGTTTTGCTCTCCTGCTTGACGCACATAAAGGGAGGCACGCACCTGTATCAACGGGGCGGTCTAGCAGCAATCTAACAACACCACAAATTACGTTTATTTAACCACAATAAGAAAAAATATAATGCTATTATAGTAAATGAATTAAGCCGTTACAAAAAAAAGATCAAATTTAAATTAATAACTTTTCTTAGATACATGTAAGGGGGGCTTCAAGGACAATAGTTTGTGGCCCACTGTTGTAAACAACACTTCCGGTTATCCAAATTACTTGATTTTTTTCCTCCTATAAGCTATTATTATGTCCTATATTTTTAGGAAGGCATCTGTGTGGACTTAAAGGTACAGTTATTTGAGTCATTGTGTGTCCATGTGAATGTTTGTGCACAAATGCATCTGTGTATGTGTGACCGCGTGTCTGTCCTCTGATTTCTAAACGCTGGACCAAAAATCCAGAGAAATGTCAGGCCGTAAAGTTTCCATCTCTGCAAACCATGATTTAACCTCCAAAATAAATTGCCAATTACTGACATGTAAATAGAGCGGGTAAAAGGGGGTGGATTATTAATAAACTGATGGGTTTGATCCCTGGAAATTACACTCAGTGGCACTACAAAACATATAGATAAAGTGCCACTTAAGAACAAGCCACATTAAAAAGTTATAGAATTAGTCCACACATCTCAAACTGAAGTCTGCAATAAAAGTGTGGCTTTTATTCTTTCATTTCCAGAAAGATTTCTTCTTTTCCACACCTGCATCAAAAACATAAATACATTTTCACTTTGTAGATATGATTTGAAGTTTCTTAAAGACGGATGAGAAAATATGGTGAATGGTGATCAGCTAAAATGGAGCGACAATCTCAACATACAACACGTAACAGCAACAAAGTGACAAATCTTCTACCACAAACAGGATAACGGCAACACTGGAGGATGACACGGAAGTACGATGCGGTTTTATGGGTGTAGGGTTGAACAGGGTTAAACAGTAGTTCAGGGGTCACAGTGGGGAGGAGGGGGGGACACCATTCACAGCTAATGCTGCCTACTACTACTACTACTACTACAACTACTACTCTTGTCTTACCTGAGTCTAGGGCTAGAATGGGGGACACGGTGCAGGAAAACAAGGAAAAGATCAAAATAGAAGAGTGAAGAGCAAAGCATTTTGAAGACATTCAAGCATGATGCGGCTTTCTTTTTTTCCCCCACATGACATTGATGCTGTGCTTTTGCATGGCGGTACACTGCGACCAGTAGGCCCAAGCATTTCTAGTTATTCTTGAGTGCGTGTGTTTCTGTGTACAGCCCAGTCAATAAGCAGACCATGCAATGTCGATGTCATAAACAGAAAGGTAAGGAGAAGAAAAGAACTGGCTCAGCATCAATACATTCATTGATCAGTAAATTACAGTATTTCACAGCATCACATACATACACATACTGCAGAAGACATCGCAACGATTTTAAAATATATTTCAGCTTTCAAACTGTTCGTTTACTTCATATGCAATCGCACTAAAGCAGCAGTATAAAAGGAACAGTTCTAGTACTTGTAGCTCTGATTTGTAGCAGATGGAGCTATTTATATATTTTTTTTTCGTAAAATAACTTTCTCTGTAGTAACTTTAAAGGGGACATATCATGAAAAACTCACTTTTTCAGTGCTTGTACACATATATTTGGGTATCTGGAGTGTCTACCAAGCCACAAACTGTGAAATAAGACAACCCAGTCAGTTTTTTGTGGGCTGCCTCGATCAGAAAACATGCAATTCAACAAGCCATTCAGATTTGGCTCCCCTTCCTATGTCACATACAGGCTCATTAGAATATGCCGCCCACAGCTTGGATGTAAAACCCATAGATGTCTAAAGAGAACTGGATACAGTGTTGGAGGCAGGCTCCTGTTCATTTCTATGAGAGTTGCTCAATATCCCCATGAAGCCAAAACGGCCCGAATGCCGAGTGATAAAGTACCTGGCAATCTACCTCATCCATTGGGCCCATAGAGCAGGCGCAGTAGCGTTTCCTTTAACTCGGCCTCATTCACAACTCCGGCTCATTCACATGAACGGAGGAAGGAAAATAATTTCAGATTTGGCTATTAGTGCATTTTACAACTTTTAGGACCTAGTGATTTAAATAAGGGCTATTCAAGTGTTCGTTCAGGAAGTTGATTCACCTAAAAAAAAAAAAGAAGTATCCGCTGATTTACGGACGTCTCTTTTCCAATGTAAGTCTATGGAAAAAGTATTTTTGGGCCCAATGGCATCATGTGACGGACATGGAAGTTGTAGTACTGCCGTTTGGCCACTACGAATATTTGCTTCAAAGCCCGGCGCTCTTCCTGGGGGCTTGTCAAAACCGCATACTATACTAGCAGTACGTACTGATTGGGCCATAATGTAGCATGTAAGTAAGTAAGTAAGTAAAACTTAAGTTATATAGCACCTTTGAAAACACACCGTTACAAAGTGCTTCACACACACAAATAAAACTTCTTCAGCATGCATCGGACGTGTCTACGTCGCCTACTGTATCCCACAATGCAAAGCGCTGCAACGGCACAGGTCTACGGTCACAACAACAGTGGCCAAAAACGGCAAGTTTGTTTTTTTTATATCTTTTTTCATAGTTATTTCATCATTAAATTCACTTTTGAGAATTTCTGAGGCGAGAAATCAACTGTGTAGATTTTGAATATTGGCAGTTTTACAAAAAATCAACGGTGAATCGAAAATAGTGGCAACATATTCAGACAGACATTCTGAGAATAATAATGACTTTTTTGAACATTAAAGTATTTAAACATGTTCTAGTAGAAACCCAAAATACAAGTATGAGCATGATATGTCCCCTTTAAATACCAATAAACTGTTAACAATAGTTAACAAACTGAAATTTTTAACCCTCAAATGTGTTCACAAACTTCTTTTAAATTAATATATTTTAATATTTCAAACTGATTACAACATTCAATTCAAAACTCTTTCCAATAATAAATGACCCCTGAGGCTCATCAAACAAGCTTGTTTACATGGAATATCTCTATTTAATCCAATGTTTCCCTTGTTTGCTGCGACCCGCTGATGTAAGCAGCTTCCTGTCACAGTTACCGTCGTTGTTTTTACCAATCCAACCATCACAGTACGTCTGCCATCTGTCAGTGTGGCTACAATAATACACTCTCTGGGGCTGCACAACACTTTGTCCTGTGTGCTGCTGATGTGTTTTCACTGGAGCCTGACAGTTTTCCACTACATACTATTGTCCACTATTTGAAAACTGTAGTTAGGCCTTGTGCCGAAACCCCAATGTGCAGCTGGAGAGTAGCTTATCAAAGGCATCACAGTTCAAAGATACAGCTTACATCTCTTGTGTTACACTATGGGCCATTTGTAATCTTTGCCTGGGTTTGAATGAGGCCACACACACAAAACGCTGAATCATTTTGTCAGGGTTGAATCATTGGATGGTAACTCTCCAGCTGCTTTCTCTAGCGATTTCCATTATTCTGTTTTTGTGAGCGTGTGTGTGTTTGTGTCTGAGTGTGTGTGTGTGTTGGAGGGGCTGTACACTATATGATCAGCCTAACATACACTATACACCATATCAGATATCATAAATCTGTGTGCATAGGGTGCACAACCACAACATCAATAGCAAATATATAAACATAACCTATAGACACCATACTCCATTGGAGCAAATGGTTGTCAGCACTGCACCAGAGTACATCAGTGGTGTAATATAATTAAAAAAATAACAGGTGCCTACCTGGCTGAGCGGGCTCCGATGCTGAAACCCATGTACCCCTCCTGAGGGAGGGAGTCATCCCCCAGCTCTTTGAGGTCCTGAGGCCGCAGGTATTTGTCTGTATCCCCGGTCATGGCATCCTCACCTGGTGAAGGAGGAGGGGACAAAATCATAAAATCCTCCTGTTAACTTCAGAAGCCAATCCAGTGCAAAGATGAGGCGATGCGGCACTTCAGGAAGAAAAACAAGCCCTCACTGTCTCCCATTTATTTGATTATATGCTCATCAATAGGAGGCCTTGTTGGATCATTTCTCAACACCACTCCATCCATCCTTTAAACTCAACATACCTCACTGCAAACTGCATAGCACCACTGCAACTTTGTCTATTCATTTGACTGTGACACAACAACAACATGAAGCTGGAACAGCAGCTGCACCAGATGTTTGACTGTTTTACAGGTTAGACAGTAAGAATAATAAGAAAAATAATAATAAAAAAAAAGCCTCAGGAAGAAAAACAAGCCCTCACTGGGGACATCAGTCTCCCCATTTATTTGATTATGCTCATCAATAGGAGGCCTTATTGGATCATTTCTCAACACCACATCCTTTAACCTCAACATACCTCACTGCAAACTGCATAGCACCACTGCAACTTTGTCTATTCATCTGACTGTGACACAATAACAACATGAAGCTGGAACAGCAGCAGCTGTGCCAGATGTTTTTACAGGTTAGACAATAATAATACTAATTTTAGAGAAAAAAAAAAGCCATCAGAGACAGCAGCAATATCTCCTGTAAAACCAAACGCAGCTCCTTTCTCAATACTCAAAGGACGGAGCGCAGCAGCAGAGGCGACCAAAAAGCCTGCAGCACAATCAAAGCAGAGAATAAAGCAGAGAAGTGCAGAAGAACCGCAGCGCACCTCGGTCGGCGGACCGGTGGACGATGACACGCCGGTCAATGAAGCCTGCGGAGCGGCTACTGTGTTTCCCCTTCTCCCTCATGTCCGGCTCTGTCCTGCCTGCAACACTGTGCTCCTGCACCGCAGCCCCTCCCCCTGCCTTCAATACTGCCGCACTCCCATCACACACACACACACAGCACCACTGTCAGGTTACAGTGCATTAAAAAGGCACGTGTTTCCGGTGGCAAAATTTCAAAATAAAATAATTAAAGGGGTTTATAGTTGTCAAACTTCACCTTAACACAGAGCCCGACAACCTTTACTATCAAAAGAGCTATATTAGGCAAAAAAAATAATAATAATTCTGTCTGGAGCCGCAAAACATTTGCAGTGAGGTAGGGGCCACATTAAGGGGAAAAAAAATCGGAGATTTTGAGAATAAAGTCATAACTTTACGAGAAAAAAAGAAAATAACTTGTAAAATTATTACTACTATACTACTATACATATATATATACACTAATATTATGACTTTATTCTCATAATACTACTACTTTTTTTCTCGTAAACTAAACTTCTGACTTTATTCTCATAATATTCCGACTTTTTTTCTCTTAATATTATGACTTTATTCTCAAAATCTCAGATTTATTTTATTTTCCTCAATGTGGCCCTAATACTCTGTCGTACCGTCATATCATAGACCTACAACAATGATAAATAAAAATGAAAATGTAAACAAAAAAACAGTTATTCATTTCCACTGATTTTTTAAGAAATCTACAGGGAGCCACTGGAGAGGAGCTAAAGAGCCGCATGTGGCTCTGGAGCCGCAGGTTGCTGACCCCTGCCTTAACACAATGAAAACAATTTATTCAAAACTCATGGAGCCACGTGACCAAATCAACTCCTTAAATCAACGTTTTTTTTCTGGGTATCTGGACAGTACCATATTTACCATACATCCCTCTGTCTTCTTATGTAAATGACCAACTTGTGTTGCAACTTCTATTTTTCATTAATCTTTATTTAACCAGGTTAGACCCATTGAGATTAAAATCAAGAGCGACCTGGCCAAGAATGGCAGCAGTACAAACAGTTTCATACACACACATTAAAAAAAACATTAAATCAGCTCAAAGGTGCCATACCGTAAAAGTGCAGGGGAGCCATATAATCCTATTTCAATCAAAACAAGTACAATTATGGATAGAGTCCATCTATATAGATTTCACCATGCTTTTAAATTAATTTAGAGTGACTAGGTCCTGGAGTTTAAGTTCATTTTGCAGGCTATTCCATGCAAATGGTGCAGAAAACATAAAGGCCTTCTTTCCCAACTCAGTCCGAACTCTGGGAACAGTCATAAGCATAGTGTCCTGAGACTGTAACCCACAATTGACGTGTTTTCCAGTTAGAAAGACAGATAAATAACAGGGGAGTCTACTCAGAATGGCCTTATAGATAAAAACATACAAATGGCTAAGCCGACGTATTGACAGAGCAGGCCAATTTACTTTGGAGTACAATCCACAGTGATGAGTGAGGGCTCTACAGTTTGTAACAAACCTCAAAGCGCCATGATATACAGTATCTACCATCTGGAGACAATGGACTGATGTCTGTCTACTGTCTAAAACAGGAATCTAGGCCTCTAGAAAAGTAACATGCAGTTGCTTGGTGTGGACACATTTTTTTCAATAAAACTAAGATTGAATCATTATTATTATGTTCAATGCATCCCAGAGTTATTTCATCAAGAAGTGCAGAAAACTCTTAAATAAGTTTCTCTCTGCTAACTCTTTACCATCTTAATTTCTTAGTCCCCAAAATTACTCTCAACTGATCTGAAAACAATGCTGTATGTATTTATCAATATAAATTAAGAGTAATGACAAACTGCAATATGTTTCCACTTACAAAAAACATTAATTGATGAAGAAAGTGTGTTCTGCCAATTGGTGTATTTTTTTCCCCCAGTAACATTTGTGGAAGTCAGAGCAAACTGTTGAGCTTTCCATGCACATTTATTCTAAAACACTGACACAAAATTAAACGCTATGTGTTCCCACTTTTGCCACCCAAACTGTTATTCATCCACTCAAGAAGAACATCATATTACAGATTTTAGAAAAGAACTGCAACGATTAATCAATTAGTTGTCAACTGATAAATTAATCGCCAACTATTTTGATAATCAATTAATTGCTTTGAGTCATTTTCTAAGAAGTCTCCAGCTTCTTAAGTGTGGACATTTTCTGGTTTCTTTACTCCTCTATGACAATAAACTGAATATCTTTGAGTTGTGGACAAAACAAGACGTTTGTTTGAGGATGTCAACTTGGGCTTTGAGAAACACTGATTGACATTTTTCAGCATTTTCTGAATTTTTTCCAGAGAAAATAATCAACAGATTAATTGACAATAAAAAAAAATCAATTAGTTGCAACCCTAGATTTACATTTTAAAACAGGCTGCATAGCTACTACACCTTTTGAGGCAGCTGTCATGCTTTTATTCTGAAGGTAAAATCGGTCACCTAACTTCCTGTGTTTTTCTAGCTGTTTCTGTCTGACTTGACACAAACTGGAAAACAATTGGCTCCCTCCTGCTGTAACAATGTATCAGCTTCCCATTCAAGCTCAGATACCACACACACACACACACACACACACACGCACACACACCTCCTCCAATAGTGTAGCCTATAGTCTGAACCTGATCAGCATCTTCTTGGTTATAAAATCATTGATCATCTCTCTAACAATTAAAAAAACTAAAAATAAATAAATGTTCATAGAAACCAAGAGTGATCCATCTCTACCATTCAATTACATAGACACATAAAAAATGTCTGGCACAATTTCACTCTCACTCTCTCTCCCACTTTCTGTCTATTGATCCTCTCTTTCTTTCTATTTTAAGGCTACATATCTCAGCCTTCATAACACCAAAGACCAACCATTGAAACATCCTCAGATGCTCTTAGCTCCTTACCTTTGTTCAGCTCAGCCATATTGATCACAACTCTTCTTAATAGCCTTTTTTCTGGGTTATTACTATATTTATAAAGCTCCACAAAGCGTCCCCATGCAGGATGAAAAGTAAATCCAGTGAGAGGTGAGGACTATCAAGTGGTCCATTCAGAGCTCCTGGTGCTGATGGAAAATGTTGCCCTCTCTTCACCCCACGCACTTAACTCCACTCAGACCAGAGTTTGTGTGCTGGTGCGCACATCTCTGCCTCCCTCTCTCTCCGCAAAGGAACACACTTCCTGCTCTTCTAAGTTTGCTTGCAAAGGCTGAAAGAGCAGAAGTCAAAGCCATCTGCCATCGGCAGCCACACCGGGGTTAAATCTCCTGCAAGGCGGCTCAAAAGAAAAAGCTCATCTCATGGGATTTAAAGAGAGAAAGTCTCGGTGCGCCCTTCAGGCTCAACAAGCATCCACAGCAAACTCCGGCTGAAGAGAGTCAACAGGGGCCGAGCTGGAAGTGTTTACCAGCACACAGTCAGCTGACAGCAAATGCATGGGAACCTCAGTGTGCAGGAGACAGAAAACTCTCACTGAACACTCCTCCTGTCCTTTTCTTCCTCTCTCTCTGGCTGCAAGTCAAACTGGGAGTGGGTCTAAAGTAATGATGACACAACCCTCATTTTGCACATTTTGTTTTAGATTCTTGAGCAACATTTCTCTTCCTTCTACATGTTGCACAAAAACTTGCACAAGAGTAAGTCAATTTAGAAAAAAATTATGCAAGAGACGAGAGGACAGTTAAAGTGGCAGTAGGCAAGAATGGAGCAAATATGATAAAAAAGAAGTTATTTTTATAAAACGGTCACTATATCCTGAAAGTAGTGTATGAGACAGGTAATCTGAAAAAAAAAATCATGTGCTTCTTCAGCTGTCAATCACTCACAAACTCTAATCAAACGGTCAAACTAGGCAGTGCTGATCAAATATGAATCAATATTCTGTTACTGTAATGCCTATTTCTCGTCTTAAATGTTTTCAGTAGTGTACTGTTCAGCTGTAAAATGAGAAAGTTTGTGACCCAGCAGCCATGTTGAGATCAGTTGAGGAAACACCAAGCACTGCCCACCAGCCAGAGCAAAGATTCTCATTTTACAGCTAAACGTTACACTACAAGATGTTTCTGAAAACATTTGATGCGATAAATAGGCATTAGAGTATTACAGTATTAAATCATATTTGATCAGCGCTGCCTAGTTTGACCGTTTGATTGGAGTTTGCAGGTGATTGACAGCTGCTCGGAGATGGCAGGGCTCCAAATCAGCTCTGATTGGTTGTTTTCCTCCGGTCTGGTCTGCCTCCATTGAATGAACAGCCAATAGGAACGCTCTCTCTCTCTGAAATGACCTGTGATTGGCCAAAATCTCCCATCACGGGCTAGATTTTTTAATGCACGAAAACAGAGCCATAAGGAGGTGCAGAAGTCTAGTTTTCTCTCAGAACACTTGAATTACAATATGCTGAAAGATTATTATGGAATTTATGCCCAATGATGCCAAAATGCTGCAGCTTTAAAGACCTTCAGTATACATAACACCAACTGTATTAACAATGTCCCTTAAGGGCGGTGCTATAGGGATTACGGAGATACTCTACATTGTGATGACAGCAGAGCACAACAAGGAATTAAGTTGCTCGCCAAAGACCGTACACTTAGTGGCTATTGTCTATAGAAAGCATGAAGCAGCCAGAGACCAGGAGTGTCCCTCACACCTACAGCCTAATAGGATTGGCTATAGGATTAAACAGAGATGTGTCAACGCTTTACTTCCTAACTCCTTCCTTCACACACACACACACAGCAAAGATGAAGGCCTGAATTCAACAGCTAACTGAAGTCGGTCTGGTGCTGCTTTCTGTTGGTCAAAGTGAATATCAAGTACAATGCCGATGAATTATGCACGCAGTATAAACAGTTTATGTGGAGTACATGAGGCGATAGATACTCTTATAGTTAATGATAACACATTGAATCATAGATATGCCAATGAGAATCTTCCATCAAAACAGCTACAGTGCAAACTCATCCTTTATCACCTGATATGTGTGTGTACGTAACTTGTTGAGTCTAGCTGTATCACCTGACATAGAAACGACTGTCCCCTAAGCAACAGCCCGTGAACAAGCTCATCAATTTTACAGGCCCGTTGGCTATGTGGTTCCAAAACAAAGGTGCTGGCGACTGAAGTGGGCAGCCTGAAACAATGTGACTTGTTCCATAAACCTGGCAGTGCTACAGCAGCTATTCTGCTCTGATATTATTAATGTTATGTACTTTATTGAGGTTTACGTACAGTGAGACAAGGTTATTTAATTCAACATTCATCATTTATGCCGGCCTTTTCTTAGTCTGTCATCTGAATTATAAAGTGAGTCACATTGACCTTGTTTTCATTTTTATCGCAGCAACTCCTTCAAAGGCATTACAGCGGATGACACTTCACAAAGTGTATTTCAAGAGGAGAATCATGCTGTATGTGAGACTTATGATGTGCGAGTAGTTAAAAATAACAAATGTGTTTTCAAGTTGCAGTGAAAAGAACATCGGCACTGCAGTGTTAATTTGTGAATAGAAACAGGACACTCAAACCTGCCAGAAAACCAATACCAGATTCAAGAAATGTGTGTCTCTTGAAGGATTTCTTGTACAAATTGAAATAACTGTGACTTTATTCTGATGGTGACAGGCTGAGAATTACAGTAACTAAAACAAAATATACTATCTGCTATATCTGTCCCTCTTATTGGCTCTTGGGATGAGAATAATTTTACATCAACAGTATTCACAGTGCCTTAAAGGGATAGTTCAGGTGTTTTGAAGTGGGGTTGGTGTATTACCTACAGTAGATGACGGTCGAGTTACTGCACTGAAGCAAATCAATGTACTGCTGTGGACGGCGCCTAACATGTTCAGAATCACCAATAGTCACACAATAACACAAACAAACTAACCGATTGAGGCAGCGATAGGCAGATAGATGAGGCAGATAGACCAGCAACCCCCGTGTTCTGCGAGGTAAAATTATGTTTTTTTTCAATGGAGTCTGGTGGCTTTGGTAAGAACATAGATGGGTAAAACGGTTTCTGTTCCCCATTGGAAAGGGCTGTCTGTCGGCAAGGTAAAGCGGTGAAAATACTCTAAATATATCGTACACTTAAACTGATATTGATATTTTTAGGTGAGCCTTTCTTTTAGGTGGCTAAAATACATTTTGTTGCTGCCCCCATCCACAGCATACAGTATACTGCTTCCATACAGTAACTCCTGTCTGCTTCTCCAAACTGGGAGCATGCCGACCATCATCTACTGTAGGTAATACACTGAATATGGATGAGTACCTCATACAACCCCACTTCATCATCCGAACTATTGCTTATAACTGCATAATAACTACACAACCTCATTCTGTGTGTGTGTGCTCTGGCTGTTGAGTGAGTGTATTCTGAATTTGCCTGGAGACTTTCTATTGAGAATGAACAGCAAAGCTGAATAGTAGTACAGCAAAGGCTTGTCGGTTAGCTCTTCAACAAGACAGGTGGGTTATGTTAAAGGGAAACAAAGAAACTACAGAACGGTGGAGGCAAACTGGGACAAATACCTTCATCAACATCTGAAAAAGACTCCTCATTGAGAATTTCAGGCACATTGGCCCGGACTGTGTGATTTGGATACACATACAGTGAAATATCATGCACATGCTAATGAAAATGACATCACACAGCTCACAGTCACAAGTGTATGGAAATCATGCAGTGTATTGATATTAATTTATTTACTAATCAAAATCAAAGTCACAGCAACAGTTTGCAAATATCAATTTCATTTTAGTACTCAGTGACTGAAAATGAGGAGAAGGAAGTGAAACATACCTTCATCGTCTGACATGTCGAGGAACTCATTCATGGTCTCCGGGACGTTGATTTTGTGTTTTTCTGATGTACTCTGTATATGTGGAAAAACAAGATGGACAATTCAGTTTTGCCAAAACAACATTATTTTGCTAAAACAAATCGACTGTATATTCTGGACAAATCCCTGAAACTTTAAACTACTTCCAAATGAAAAATATGAGTTACAATGCTGTAGATTGTTAAAAGAATATTATGATATTACTAAATGATCATTTGAGTTCACTGTTGATACTCATAACCATTTTGAAAGTGTTATATCACCTGAAACTGTAGTCAGTTAAAGGGTGGACCTACCAACTTGGACCCTATTTTCCCATGTTTTTGTGTCTAACTGACTACTAGTGACAACAATTTCTGAAAGTGGTCCAGTATTGAGGGAGAGCGCTGTAGACGGCAGTTGCTCACGGGCTGCAATGTGGTGTTATTGGGGCAAGCTGGCACCGTCATTCACGTCCACTAAAAGTGCTTGTTTCTGTCATGACAGACTCTGATTGTTATTATAAGTGTCTGACATTATGGGAAGAGTCTCGCTCAAGAAGAAGTCTCGTTCTGAAATCTGGCGAGGTGACGTGTTGCCGGAAGACAATGGACAACCACAATGTTGTCAGACACTTGTAATAACAATCTGAGCCTGTCAGTGGCAAGAAGAAGCACTTTTAATGGATGTAACGTTACATTGATGCTGCTCACTTGCCTTTGCAGCTCGTTTATACTGGACCAATTTCAAAAATTGTTGTCCCTATTAGTCACTTACACACAAACACATGGGAAATTCAGTTACCCTTTAATGAAAAGTTGAGCATTTACATTCCAACTAAAGTGTGACCTTCATGTGTGTTTCCTAATATGGACATTAAGCTGAATCTTAGCCTTGGCCCCCGTCACAGGAAGAAGTAATGATACTGTATGTTTGAAGGCCGTCTTACTCCACATAACTGACCAGCAAATGTCCCACAGGCTGCACATGTAGGTTCAATAGAGACATAAAAAAACAGCAGAGGCCTCTGCCCAGTGAATAATAGATCAATCACACAAAGGTGTAGTAGAGGAACGACCTTCATCTTTAAGGTACTTCACTGTACACAGAGACAGTTGTGAGTAATACACTTTACTGCTGATAGTGCAGGATCCTCAGTGACCTCTCTATCTCTGTCCCCCCTCTCATTCCTGTCACCTCTCCATCATCCGGCTGCCTCTCTTTCTCTCCCACTTTCTCCCCCTCTCTTTCTCCCCCACACACGTGTGTGGATCAGATCACTGTTAGTGACCTGAGCTATTTAAGGAGGAAACTTTAAGCTCCGATCTAAGTCCTCTCTGTCCCTTAAAGTGGCAGTGGGCAGTATATTTTTGGCATCATTGGGCATAAATCCCATAATAACCTTTCAGCATATTGTAATTCAAGTGTTCTGAGAGATAACTAGACTACTGCACCTCCTCATGGCTCTGTTTTCAGGCTTTAAAAAAATCTAGCCTGTGACGGTACACTTTGGCCAATCACAGGTCATTTCAGAGAGAGAGAGCGTTCCTATTGGCTGTTCATTCAACGGAGGTAGCTGTCAGTCACTTGCAAACTCCGATCAAACGGTCAAACTAGGCAGCGTTGATCAAATATAATTTAATACTCTAATACGGTAATGCCTATTTCTCGCCTCAAATGTTTTCAGAAACATCTTGTAGTGTACTGTTTAGCTGTTACATACTGGTACATATTGGTCTTTTACAAAGTGAATAAAATCAATTGTTGCCTGAAAAGGAGGAAATCAATTAAAACACTTTAATACCTTTGAATGAGTAAATGTCAGTAAAGTATGAGATTTGTTAATATCCTTAAACTTGCAAAAGTGAGAATGATGAATTCTCACTTTTCTCACTATTCTTTAAGTAGTAAAAAAGAAAAAAAAAATGTGATGACAATTTTTGAATGATAGGCATGCAATGTCACATGAAGTTATTGTATTGGCCTGCCTCTTGTATTCAACCTATTTCCAAGTTATAGAAAATAACTTAAATTAGTTTGAAACTTATTGGTGATGTGATAGAGATTGTGTCCATTTAACCATATGACATGCTGTTGACAGGAAGACAGTGTCTCACCATGGTGGTCAGGTTCTCATCCGTCACGGGCCTCAGTGTGTCCACCACAGAGATGTATCCAAGACGACGGGCGATGGATAGGGCAGTGTTCCCATTCTGACCAGTGACAGAGCAACAGGAAGTTATTCACAGGAGGCGCAGACAGCACAATAGAGCATTCAGTATTTCATCACGCTTCAGCTCAGTTGGGAGTGTGTGTGTGTGTGTGTGTGTGTGTGTGTGTGTGTGTGTTTGTGCACTGACCATGGTGAGTTCGTTGGCCGAGGCCCCGTGCTGAAGCAGCAGGTTGATGATGTGGGTGTGGCCCTGCTGAGCTGCTTGGTGGAGAGGAGTGTACCCGTTCTAGACAGAGACACACAGACACAGTCAGGGAAAGAGAGGACATATTAATATTGTATGAATACATTTTTACTAGGGCTGTCAAAGTTAACAAGATAATAACAAGTTAACGTAAAATCGTTTTACAATGTCATACTAGCTTGTTGAGAAGGAGGCTAAATAACGCTCCAAACTTACGCTCAATTTTGGCGAGGAAAAACTGGCATGGCCATTTTCAAAGGGGTCTCTTGACCTTTGACCTCAAGATTTGTGAATGAAAATGGGTTCTATGGGTACCCACAAGTATCCCCTTTACAGACATGCCCACTTTATGATAATCTCATGCAGTTTGGGGCCAGTCATAGTCAAGTCAGCACACTGACACACTGACAGCTGTTGTTGCCTGTTGGTCTTGAGTTTGCCATATTATGACGTAAGCATATTATTTTATGCTAAATGCAGTACCTGTGAGGGTTTCTGGACAATATTTGTCATTGTTGTTTGTTATTAATTGATTTCCAATAATACATATATACATACATTTGCATAAAGCAGCATATTTGCCCACTCCCATGTTGATAAGAGTATTAAATACTTGACAAATCTCCCTTTAAAGGTACATTTTGAACAGATAAAAAATGTGCGATAAATTTGCGATTACTATTTTATTAACTATTTTAATCGACAGCCATAATTTGTACGTAAAAGATTTACAAAAAACAGTAACACAAGACTGTGCATGTGAGTGTGTGTAGCTGGGTGAACATGCGTTTTTCTACCTTGGTTTTGCCATTGACTCTGGCATGGTTCTGCAGCAGGAAGTTTGCCATCTTTGCGTTGCCATAGTGACAAGCCACGTGCAGCGGAGTGTAACCCATCTGCACGAGGAGGACAAACAGACATGAAAGGGCGAGGAGATGAAAAAGAGGATGGAAATTAAATCAAAAGAAACATAGAGAGCATTTTGAACAAATTTTGAATTATAGTGCAGGAAAAAAACTTTACATCAAAACAATTCATTTGCCTCGACTCTCTTCTCAGCATGCTATCTCTGATTGTGAATATAACTTCAAAACTGCATCATATTCTATGTCCTCGTTGAATTATGAGCACAATGCATAATGCTAATGGAGGAGATCAGTGAGTGAATAACCTATTTGCTGTAAACAACCGTCCCGTCAGCACAAATACACCCACACACAATCACACATGCACGCACGCACACAAACACTACATAACCTTGTGTTAGTCCAACCTTCAGCGGCTGCAGGTTTGTCTCGGTGAACGTGAGCAGCCTGTTATGGGGCCTGTGTGCGTGTTTGTGTGCGTAGCTGACTGAGTGTGACTGAATATTAGAGCATGTACGTGCTCATGTGTGTGTGTGTGTGTGTGTGTTTGCTGCAGTGTGTGGCGCATCCATAAAGACATGAACACCTTCCTCTCAGGTATCAATTCTTTATTTATGTAGCACCTGAGATGATTGTAGACGAATGTGTTGTGTGTGTGTGTCCAAGAGTGTGTGTGAGTGTATTTTTCTGACGCCATGAAACTATACGGGGAAATCCACTTCAAATAGAGAGAAAAACACAAAAAGACCAGCATACACAGCAAAGTGTATGTTATGCGTCAAACCTCAACTGTAAAAGAGATTTGAAGACCCTTATCTGTGTGTGTGTGTGTATTTACAGCGTGTACTCTCTGAGAGAGCTTTACCTTTGTTTGTGGGTTTACATCAGCCCCGTGGTTGAGAAGGACTTCTGCAACATTGACCTTGTCCTCCTGAGCTGCTAAGTGGAGCGGTGTAAGTCCACTCTGTATAAGCGGAGAGGACACAAACAAACACACAAATGAATTAGTTATGGTGGGAGCACATAACAAGACTGAGACCTACTATCTCGTTATCTTGTTTTTAAAGCACTTCATGTTCTTGCACCGGCATATACTGTATATATCTCACATTCTTACAGTGTATGGACCAGTACGGCTCCTCAGATCCTCTGACATGAGTCTGGTAGTCGTTACAAAGTGCAGGACTAAAACATTTGGTGAGTCAGCTTTTAGCTATTAGCCACTGGAACAGTCTGTCTGAGGAACTGAGAGCTGCTGGAAGTGTTGAAATCTTTAAACGTATTAGAATAATAATCTAATAATTCCCAGTGATTTTCGAATAGTATTTTTGCTTGGAATGCACATCCCTCCCTGTACATTTGTAAAGCACATCTGTATTTGTGCAAGTTCACAGTACGTGTGAATGAATGAACCTTTCTTTTTGTAACAGCACATATACTGTAGCTCTGTCACTGGTTTCACCTTATTGCACATGTTGACGTTAGCGTTCTTGGTCAGCAGCAGTGACACCAGGTCCACGCTGCCCTCCTGCGCCGCCAGGTGAATGGGGCTGATGCCTTGCCGCGTCATCGCGTTTGTGTCAGCGCCGTACTCCAGCAGTGTGGTCCCAATGTCCATTTGGTTCTTTTTGGCAGCGATGTGGAGCGGCGTGTAGCCATTCTGAGGCAGGCAAAAGAGAAGCAGGGGTTAGGAGGTTGGATTGAGCTTTTCTACGTCTTCCTTGGTGTATTATTTCCTTGATATCTGAGAATTGCTAGTTATGCTCAGTGTTGCGTAAAACAGGGATGATTTTCATTAGGCGTCTTCCTCTATAATGTATTTTATTCCACTCTGAATGAAAATGGAATTCACTTCATAGATTATAGACTGAAGTATAGACAAAGTTGGAGGATGCCCACTATTGTTAGTCATTTGCATTACATACAATACATTTCATATAATAACAGGAGAGAAAACTATTTTGTCTGCACTGGACAGTAAAAGTAGTTCAACATTACTGCAACAACAGAAGTAACACAGAGTGATAAAGTGTTGGAATCAGTACAGAAAAGTCCTGATGCAGAGATTTGCATCCCAACATTTAATGCATCACATGTATCACTACATAGACGCCAAGTATCGATCTTTCTATTATAAAATCTATTAACCTCTTAACAATCCAACGGCCTGCCGGTGCCCACTATACTGTCTTTCAGAGGTTGTAGCGGGCTCAGTCTTACAGCTAGAGTGATGATACTGGTATCATATGAAACTAAAAAAACCAAAGGAACCGTACGGTACAAACCATTTTATGTTAGCTTGTTGGAAAAAATGCAAAAGAATGCGAAATAACGCTCCAAAGTTATGCTAAATTGTGGTGAAGAAAAACTGGCATGGCCATTTTCAAAGGAGTCCCTTGACCTCTGACCTCAAGATATGTGAATGAAAAGTCCGAGAGGAACAGAGTGAAAACTGTATTTAAAATCGTAAGAAGATTGTATCGTGACTTAAGCATCGTGATAATATGGTATCGTGGGGCCTCAGGTTATTCCCACCCCTAATTAATACTGTTGAATATGATCCTCGTTATTATTTTTAAAGGGACAAGTACATGGAAACATCAGTTTACCCATCAATGATAATTTTCCATTTATCCAAGAGCTTGTGAATAAACATGTGAGACCTCAGACAAAGGGCTTCCCTCACACACAGATACAATATAAACAGACTAGGGGAGCAGCTGAAAAGGGAAACAGTCACTATTCTGACATTCCTCACTTTGGTCACCATGGGGAGGATCTGCGAGACAGCATTAAACTAAAGACGAAGTTTAAATACATTTCCCCATTAGGGACCCCACTGGTGGTCGTGTGAGCTGCAGGTGGGCTTTATTCAACTCTCTGGGCAGCCTTGAGGTCCACAGTGGGGTGGAGGGATTTTAGCTTCAATGAGTAAAAGGACGAGGCGAGTGAGGGAAAAGGGGAAGAGTTACATGTACTGTATTTCTAGGGTCATCACTTTCACTGTGTGTGTTGAAATTGGGTTCTAAAACTGAAAACTCTGAAGTCACACGTTATTTCCAAACTGTTCTCATTTACAGCAAGACTTACTTTACAAGTCAAAATCACAATTTCAGATCCTCCTGTCTTTAGCACAGAGATATGACACATGCACAAAGTCTTCTACCACAACTCTGTGACCATACACTGCTCGCATGTGCAAACGCTTCTAGACAACTCCTCTGGTGAACACAGATTGATCCTTTTCCAAAAGCCCTTTCAAATTAGACCAAGCCCACCAACTTTATCACCCAGCCAAATTAAACACAATTTATAGAGGGAGAAACTGAGAGAATGGGAGGCAGGGAGGAATGACTAACAGTGTGGGAGGGAGGAAGGAATAAATAGAGACAGATATAGATTAAGGGAGAGAGAGAGAGATAGCAGGAGACAGAAAGCAAGGATGAATTAGCTATACAAGCTTTTGTCTCCCCTTGCAGGGCACGTCCAATGTCTTGAATCTTAGTTGACAGTCCAGCCAAAAACATGGCATTTCCTGCCATATTTTGGTTGGCAGCTCTGCCATTCTGCTCATACTTCTTCTGTGGTTTTGACAGACTACCAAAGCCTAGCAGGAGACTAGCCACAACTTGACCATGTGTGTGTTTGTGTCTGTCAGACATTTCAACAAGAGCAGTAACTTAAGTTGCTTTTTATTGGGAACACACAAAATGTGCAGCTCTGGAACTGACTTCACAAGAGTGGGTGGTTTGAAGTTCTGACAGACTCTGAATGAATTTACGACATGTATAACACATTACCAGTCCATTCACATGTGCTTTCCAGTTTTGTTTTATGAGGAATATGACAATATAGCATCTAATAAATCACTGAGCCAAATATGCTGACAGTATGGGCTAAATTCTGGTTAGTTGAATGATTTCAAAGGCTTTGCTGAGCTCAAAGAAAAAGCCACACGTTCACTCACAACATCAGAGACTAGACGAGATGGAAAAGGAAGATGGCACTGACGGCACAAGCCAGGTGAATTCATTGTGTGCTTATGTGTGTTTGTGTGGATACCTTGGCGGCAGCGTGTGGAGAAGCTCCCTGATCCAGCAGAAGCAATGCCACTCTCTGATTATCGTAGTGAGCGGCTACATGCAGTGGAGTTAGCCCACTCTAAAACACACACACACACCCACGCACACACACACACACACACACACACACACATGCAACACAGCACCAGGTTAGAAGATCAGTGAACACACACGCTGCACAAATACGCCGATAAGTATAATGAAAGAACCGAACCGACAGAATGTAAAGACATGATGGGAGATGGACATCAAATTGATGGAAGATAGTTAGTGCAGGAGACAGTTTAGAGAAACAACTTCATACTGAAATCTAGAGGATAAGAAGCTGGGAGGAGCATGTCTTCGCTGGCCTATGAAATGCATCTCCAAAATATCAAATTTGTTTTGTTTTTTAAATGGTTTCTTGATCTTAAGTAGGAGAATAGACCTTAAAGAAACACTTAAACACTGCTAACACTCCTTTAACACTGTTGGGCTCACGGTGGACAAAAAAAACAATCAAAAACGATGCAGCAGAACCAGAGATATCATCTTTTACATTCCACATCCTTCTTTCTTTTTTGGTGCCTACATTACTCACAATGCAACTCAACCGCCGACAGTTCGGTCAGAGATTCAGGTTTGTTATGCTAGTAGTGGCTAATGTAGCCTCGAGCCGCTAGCTTCAAGCAGAGATGAGGAGCGGGCTACAGATGTCTTAAAAAAGGTGGTTGCTAACAAGCTTAAAAAATCCTAGAAGTGGTGTTCATTTATTAGATTATCTTATGGAAAAAAACGTGTAAGTATCATAAATGTTTGTTTGCCACAGAGCTTATTTTCTGCAATAATCCAAAACCCAATGGAAAACTCCCATTGGCTTTATGTCGAGGTAACCCAGGGCGATGCTAACTTCCTGGTTGGCCTACAAAAATACATCATCCCTGCATCACTCTATTATGTGCTCTCTGTTTTTTTTTGTACCAGGCTGTAAACATGTTTATTTCTGCTGTAAAGTTGGCCATTTTAACATGAGGGTCTATGGGGATTGCTTTTGGAGTCAGCCTCAAGTGGCTATTCAAAGAACTGCCGTTTTTGTCACTTAACATTGGCTTCATTTCTAAGCACCGGAGGTTGCCGCTAGCTTCAGATCCCAGCGACGCTGACTCAAGTGACATCACATGAGGCAACTTATCAGACTTTGCACAACTCCTTCTGGAGTTCCCCTTTTATACTTCATTTTATCTCAAAAAATTTAAAGCAACAAATATGGAGATAGATGATTTTCATTAGACAGCGATGATGCAACAATTAATTATTCATATTTTAGCAGTAATAGTAGAAGCATAGAAGCAGTATTAGAGTGCTAGCAGCAGCAGTAGCAGCATGTTGTTGTTATTGTTTTAGTTGAAAGATCCACTCCAGACGATGCTCGTGAGCTACACCCAAAGTATTCCATGCGTAAGTTATTGTCTTTCTTTTCATCTCTAAAGAAAATCAGTGTAATTAAACTGCAATAAAGGCACAATTTTACTTTGTGTTTAGCTTAGCAGTACAATGGGACTGATTTTAGCACGACACAGTGTAGAAGCTTCATTATCATACCTGACTGCCATTACGTTAAACGCTCTCAGATGGTGGCACAGACACACACTCAACTAGCAAACACTATAATCAGTGCCAGTCGGCCTGTGCTAAGTAAGTGCGTCAATATGTGAGTGTGCGCGTGTGTATACAAATGCGTTTGCACAAGGGTGCATGTGGCGGTGGAATGAGTGCATCATCAGGGGAAATAAAAGCGAATCTACCCAGAAGGTCTTTGCAACAGGATGAGCATCTGTTGGCTGTGTTGTCCTGGGATCAGTCCTAAACCCGCCGCTCCTCCGCACAACCTCACACACCACCACCACCACCACAACCAGCCCTGTGTCCTGCTGCAGCTTGGAAAATCCAACTCCAAAAGGGTTCTGTTTACTCTCTTAGAGACAGGTTGGATAAGGGCAGGCGACAGAAAGACTTGCAGGATGATAAGTGGTCACAGTATCTGAATGACTTCCTGATTTTGGACATTTGTTGGACAGATCTCACCAGAAAAGTCCACAAGTTGTTACAAAGCTTCAGGATAACTCAACAGCTGAATAGGTTTACTTTCTTTCTTGATTCTCTTTGTTATATAAGGTTATCTTCTACATACAGCTACTAATAATCCAATGGTTTTACAAGCGCTTCTCTTTTATGTTCACAGGAGTTTCGAAGGATTATTTGAAAACTGACACACCTTGCTGTTGGTTGTTTGTAAGGATGATGTGCTAATTTAGAGTTTATACTCCTGTTGCCTTAATTTTTTCTCTGCTCTGCGTAGGAGTGTCATCTCCTGCCTAATATGTGGAGTCGTTTCTGTGCCAGGCCCCTCCCTCCTCAGACAGCTCATGTTTTCCAGCAGCAACACATCTGTAAACACCCTTAAAAGTTGTTGTCAAGATTCTATTTTTTTTTTTCTTTAAAGACATCTCACCTTTCCAGCAGCATCAGGCGCAGCTCTTTTCTGTAGAAGGAGGCTGGCCACCTCCATCTTGCCGTACTTTGCTGCCACATGCAGGGGACTGAACCCTTTCTGTTGAACACAAAATAAAATACATCAAGAAAATGAAAGGCAGTGGAAAGATGGAGCGTATACAGAGGAGAAATAGAGATGGGTATTTAAACAGGAAGTGAATATTTACGTTGTTTTAGGTCAGCCCTTGCTGGTCTGGGGTCGAGCTCTTTCTCATAACAACATAGTTTCTCACATAGTTGTAAATAACTCGTCCGGATGATATCAGTCAGTATCCATTCTTACTTAAAAACTTCAGAAGTAAACGATTTGTTAACGTATCGTTCCTGAACAACACTTCGGCATTGGCTTCTCTTTTCAGACATGGAGGTGGCCCACTGCATTTAACACATGACACTATAATTCAAAGACATTGTCAAACTAAAATACCTGTTGTAGAAGAAGTAAAACATTGTGAAAGGTTTTTTAATTAAGTTAAAATTGATTTGTAACTATTATAAATTCACTTAAATAAAGGAACAGTGTGTAGCATTTAGGGGGATCTATTGGCCGAAATGGAATATAATATTAATAAGCATGTTATCTTTAATGTATAATCACCTGAAAATAAGAATTGTGTTTTCGTTACCTTAGAATGAGCCGTTTATATCTATATCACTGACTCTAGATAGGGCCGTTTGCGTTGGCCACTGTAGTTCTCCTACACGCTTGGCACACGGGAGAAGGTTCAATTTGTTGCAATCTGGAAACTCACCACTAGATGCCGCCAAATCCTACACACTGCACCTTTAACTACATTAAAACTTGTGAGGACCAATAAAAGAGTATTATCTGTGCATGAGTAATTTAGTTCTAACAACAAGTTATGTGATACCCTGAGAAACGAAGCCAAAGGCCCTTATTTCCTCATGTATTCCAGATCTATAAATGTCGGTTGTACAGTATAATGTGATCATGTTAATCTCGGCTTCCTTCCTGTGTGTACGTGAAGATATTTAAAGACATTAGGTCACATTTTCCTGAGGAATGTGGGACTCCCACAGATTTCCATTCCATGCTCTGAAACACATGACCTCATTTGTGTGACTGGTTGGTATTCACACAGTTCACACACAGTAAAGGGTCATTGTAGAGAAGACAGGTTGCTGGATAGAGAGGTTAGTTTGAAATGTTTTTTTTTTTTTTAAATGTAGTCACTTTAACAATAAATTCGTTTCACAAATGGGTCACTTCATGGTTTCCATCCCACAACTCCTCTGTTCCCAGATTCTTGTGACATCATTTCGTTGAATAGCTGACTCAGGTGACGTCCCAAAAGATGCTCTATGTGTGTGTGCGTACGTGATAGAGAGAGAGAGAGAGAGAGAGAGAGAGAGAGAGAGAGAGAGAGAGAGAGAGAGAGAAAACTGGCACCATGGGGTTTACCGCTCATTAATCCGTCCCACTGACAGAGGTCACCTTCAAAGACAGCCCCCAGCAACATACAATCACACACATGCACCAACCAATTCCATAAAGTCTACTCTAAATCTCTTTTGGACCTTGATCCGTGCAATTAGTCATCTGTGAAACCATCACCACCAACAACTGACATCATCCGTCCACGGTGGGCTGCATTGAGAGAAAATAAACCTCCTGAGTTCAAAAGAAGTGTCTTAAATTACTGGGCCAACACCATAGTACTGCCACTGACCTGAATGTGAACACTAAAATTTCTTGTGACAGAACATACCATGCTGTTTGTCTCTATGAATGCTTTTGTTGTGACGGAATATTTCAGCAGCAACAAACTCTGACCGATAAACATGATAAGACAAGCACCATGGAGGCTATTGGAAACTGGTGCCCACTTGTGGAGAAACACGGCACTGAAAGATCGTCTGTGTGTGTGTTTGAGTGTATGTGGAAGAAATAGAGACATCCAACTGAACTCCATGACTTCGGACCCACCTTAGTCGAGGAGGAGAGCGAGGCTCCGTTCTCCAGCAGCATGGTGGCGACATCTTGGTGTCCTTCGCGGGCAGCCAGGTGAAGGGGGGTGTAGCCTGAGGTGGTGGCGGCATTGGCAGAGGCGCCGCACTGCAGCAGCTGTTGTACAATGTCGACTTTCCCCAGCCGACTGGAGATGTGCAACGCTGTCTGGTCATCCTGCAGAGAAGGAGAAAGTGACTTTTAGCCCAGTATTTTATCATTGGTTTGTTTTTTTTTCTTCTCCCGGGCACAGTGATTGATAATGAGGCTCGGTGTTCTAACCTTGGACTTGGTCTCCACCTTGGCTCCGTTCTTGAGCAGGTATCGGACTACGTCTGCCTGGCCTGCCCTGGCTGCCATGTGGAGAGATGTCTCTCCTCGCTGGAAGGTAAACAGAAACGGTTGTTTTTCATAATGCAATAACGTGGGATTTTAACTCTGAACAGAAACGTGTATTCCACTCACTACGTTGGTCGTGTTGGGTGATGCTCCGTGTTGCGTCAGTGAATGGACGATGTTTTCATGGCCCATGAAGGCTGCCACATGGATGGGTGTTAGGCCAGACTGTTTAAGTCCAAACAAAGACAAAGCGCTATTAAAGCAAGTTACAATGTATAAAATAGACCAGCTCAGAATAACTTAAAAGTCAGCGTAGTTTAAAGAAACCACTTCTGGTGCTAAGTGCTAACAGGTATAGTCAATCAGAGAATAGTGCTCAGTACCTCAGTGACAGCCTGGATAGACGCTCCATGTTTTAGCAACAGCTCCATCACTTTGACTCTGTTCTTCTTGCAGGCAATGTGAAGCGGAGTGAAACCATTCTGCACACAGAAAGAAAAAACTCTGTGTAAAGCCTCTAGTAGTATCTTCACCGTAAGGGATGAACGCTCCACAGTCACAAGACATCTGCGACTGCTTTTATTTGGCTGATAAGGGGAAGCAAATGATCTGCCAGGAAATGAACGGGTGGCACAGAAAATGTCAGTTGCAAACGACAAAGGGGACGAAGAAACCTTTTCTCTCTCAATTCTTCTACTCAAATCCTGACTCTTAGAAAGTGACGAAGAATCCCTTTTTATCCCTCTGTGTCAGTTTCAACAACTCATCACTCCCAATTCTCTCAGTGTTTCCGCTGGTAGCGTTCTGTTGTGGCAGGCCGCCACGGCAAAATCTTTACCGCCGCAGCAAAAAAAACGTCACTTCAAAAAGACAAAAAAGAAAAAATAGTAGTTACTGTATGTAACTTCAGTTTTATAAGTATGAGAACTGCAAGGAGAGAAAGAGGGAGTGAGACGGCGTATGGATGCGGGCGAGAGATGTGACCAGATTATATAGTTTGTAAAAATGCAGTGCAATAACAATGCAGTCATTTAATACGCAAGACGGAGAAGGATCTGCCTATGCGCAGGAATCAGCTGTCACTCTGTTTGTCACTGTTAGTAGAGAATCCAGTCTGCAGTGTAGTTCATACACTTCACTGATAAAATTCAGAGTAGTCTTTGTCTGAAACTGAGAGAACACCAAGTAAAAATGCGGTCGATTCCGAGACAAGATCAAGATCTTCAAAAAGTGCTCTCGAGATCAAAACCAATCTCGAGTAGCCTAATACAACACTGCTACACATACAGCCTGTAACCCAGTAAGCAGGGGTAAAACACTACTTAGTTTAATTGGAAAAAAAAATACCTCTTGAAAATTGCACTCACAGCAACCCTCTCGCTCCACAGGAAACACTGTCTCTGTTTTTCTTCTCTTCTGCCTCATGTATCAATTTGATGTCACGTTCGGGACTCGGGAGAACCTTGTACCCCATTAGTATCACAAACTATTCTCATTCCCTTTCAAACCATCACATTAGTGAAGCAAAAGCCTTTAGGCTTGATTTTTAATAAAGAAAATGATTGAAAAACATTGAACATCTACACAAAACTGGTGTCTTTCAGCATCTAGCAACTAACAATATCACTACTAGTCTAGTATCTGCATCTTTTTTTGTAACCTCTATCTTTTATGTTCTATGTATTATCGATCTTATCTATCTTAATCTCAGTGAGGCACTTCTCCTGGTTAAATAAAGTTATATTTACTGGATGCTTTTGTCCAATCTGACCACGTCACTTTTCCCTTTCACCATCCCGTCCCTCCCACCCTGTCCACCCCTTCATCCCTACCAGAGCCTTGGCGTTTGGGTTGGCCTTCTTGTCCACGATGAGCTTGGCCACCTTGTAGTGACCACAGTGGGCGGCGACGTGCAGCGCCGTCAGGTAGTCGTTGGTGACGTCGTCCACCGGCACGTCGTGCTGGAGCAGGAGCTGGACGCAGTTCAGGTGGTCCCCCTGAGTTGCCATGTGGAGCGGTGATAGCCCGTTCTATAGTGGTGGGGAGGGCAGAGAGGGTGGGGGAGAGAAACAGAAAGAGAGACAGAGACAAACACACACGCAGACGGACACATAGACAGATGGACAGACAGACACAGTGAGTTAGGGCGTGGCCATGCGCTGCACTGAAAGACTGTGAAGGAAGTTGTTGAGGAGGTTACAGGAGCATTGTTATAACGAGGTCATTACAACAATGTCTAGTTTGTTACACTGGTCGTCCCGCGCGGTCAAACTGTAGGGCTACGCAGCGGAGACGGGGCTGTTCTGGAGAGGTCGCACACACGTTATGGAGACAATGCGACAGCAACAACAACAGACCTGCTATCTGATTGGCTAACAGATGTCAAATAGGAAAGATAGTTTATACAAACATCTGTATTATAATGTTATTAACAATGTGTAGCCTGTTTCAAGTGAAATGTGTGATCTATTCTGCTTTACAACAGCCAGTGAAAAACAAACATGTGTATTTGTTCCCTTTCCTATTCTGAGCTAAGCAGCGTCTCCTGAATTGATCGTCCCAGTAGCTACCTTGGTCTTGGACAGGAAAGGCGCTCCTCGGTCCAGTAGGATTTCTACCACCTGCTCGTGCCCGCTCCTCGCCCCACAGTGAAGAGGTGTCAGACCGTCCTGAAAAACAAGAAAGACAGCAAAAGGTGTTGAAAGGTAGTCATCCCTGCCTTTTCTACAAATGTTTAAAACTGCATATGGTTTGGTAGTTCAAGCTAAAGAAGCAAATAATATACCAGCCCGTTCTCATTCAAAGGGCGTCAAACACAGAGGCTTTGTGTCGGCCATTGGCATTCGGTACCGCCGCAGAAGGCCCCCTTTAGTGCTGATATGAAACTCACCACTCAGCGTTCCATTAACTATAATGTAGACCCATCTGCTGCAACAATAAATGCTGTGAGAAAGTGCAACCGGGAGTGTGGTGACGTAGTTTAAAGAGCGTAAAGACACACTGAGTTGACGGGAGGGGAGGTAGATGAGTCCAACAAATACAAAGCTTTCATCCAATTCGTTGGTGTCGCATATTCACAACGTTCAGTGTCATTTTCACTGTACAAACGTAGTAGTTTTAAGCCCAAACATGTAGTTCTTTCCTAAACCTAACTATGGTGGTTTTGATGCCGAAAATAAAGTGATGCCAAGGGGGCGTGACAAAGCTGCGGACTGTCACGAGTCGGGATGAGAACGTGTTGAATATATATTGCACATTAAGACATGGTTTATAAACTTTGTTCCATATTGGAAAGTTTGGTTCCACAAAAATAATTTCAACAATCCTGACAGATAAACTTCACACTGAAAAGATAAACAAACAAATCCAATGCAACCACGGTGGAAAATTCGCTTTATCGGCCTCCAAAAGACAATATCGTTCCTGCCTCCTGTGCTTCTCTACATCTTACAGTTCTCTGGAGGGAAATTGGTCTCACCTTGGTCTTTGCATCAATTTTGGACCCTCTATCCAGCAACAACTTGACCATGTTGCTGTTGCCCCGTTTTGAAGCCACATGAAGCGGTGTGATGTCATTCTAAACAAAAAAAGAGGAAACTGGTGTTACGATTCAGCCATCAAATTAGATGTAGCGGTTTATTATTTATACACAATTATGCACTGGCATTTAGAAGTCTACAATTAAATTGAACAGATATACAACATGTAATCTTGTAGACTGTAAATAGATTGTGATGCTTTTATTTCTACACTCTCCTTATTAAGGCTACATAGTCTTTTATTATCAAGACAACAGCTGTAAAACAGCTCCGTTTGTTTAATCCCTGTTTTATCTCACCTAAACCTGTAATCAGTGTCAAAAAGCAGCACAAACACCAACACTCCTTCACACACTAGCTGATATAATTACAGGCCACTGTAGCTGATGTCTAATGATGTGGAAACACATTTTTAATGGCCCCCATTTACATTACAATGTAAATATCACAGTAAATAAAAAGTAATCCTACTCTCTTTATTATGTCAAAACATGTATTTACGTACGAGTGCAGCCTTGTAGTGATGCACCTATTAAGAACATTGAGAGGCACATCAGCTAGTCTAACAATTATACTGCTGTGTACTTTATTTAAAGGTCATTTGTTTCCCAATGCCCACTTTGAATAAATGATAATGATGCCCCTTGCTGGTTGGCATTGTTTACGGTGTGCAACTTTGCACACACAGCGAGCTGCAGACTGATGTTAGTGAGCTTCAAGTCCATCAGAATGAAAACACATTGCACATACTGTCATGTTTTATTCACTAAAAGTCAGGGTGCCTTGTCATTATGTGACTTGTAGATCATCATAGATACTATCTATACAAAACAGCGTTACCCTCATCTCCATTTCTTTAATACGAAGCAGCAAATTCTGTACCTCATTTTTCAGGACCCCTAATCCCAATATCTCCTGGTATCTTTTATTCACTATTGATATTCAGAGTGAGTCTCAGTGTGTTATCCTGCTGCATAATAAAAATGTAGGAGCATCCTGACTGGGACACTGCTTCTAAAACCTTAATGATACCCTACTATTGGAATATTATTGGAATATTATAGGCCTACTATAGAAGATGCATAGCCTAAATATAATAATAGCAATAAAACCACAGCTGATTATGACTGACAGTATAACATGCGTAAAGAAATAATGAATAAACAGAAATAAGGGCTGATACACATACCAAAATGTGAATAAGGGGAGTACCTGCACTTATTTTTTTCCACTTCAATCACTGACCTTCTCTACGTTAAATTACCCTATTTAAAAATCCAGAGAGCTTCCCTCTTAAGGAGCAATGTCTCTTAATCTCCACCTGTATTTGACAAAGATGCCTTCTCAATTACAACATATTCACGGAAAGAGACTGGATGATTCATTTCTATGCAATGTGCTGCAACTGGCCTATACATGATTGAGGGACTGCTCACTAATAAATCATGGAAACTAAATCAAACCACTGTTTCACAGCTGTGCAGGATCATCGTGTTCAGCATACATTATACCATCTCCACCTTCACTCCTGTTCACCTTAAATGTTGGTAATACCCCTCCCACACAGCAGAGGGCAGAATAAACTCACCCGAGCCATGAAGTCCACAGCAGCTCCTCTGTTCAGCAGGAGCGTGGCCACATTGATGTTGCCATAGTGAGCAGCGATGTGGAGGGGGGTGAAACCGCTCTGAGGATTGAAGAAAGGCGTACAGCACAAACATGAAAACAGACAGAAGCACACACATTACAAACTATGAAATATGTACAGTACAATACAGACCTGGAGCTTTACAGCAGCCTACACAGGGCTAAGGTTGACATACAGACGAGGACACACTCTACTACAAACTGTTACACTAACACCTGACTTTCCTCACAGTGGTAGAGAAAGTCCTTTTGTCGAAGCATCAAACATGGGGCCAATGTTATGCTGACAACTAGAGGGGTTTTACATTAAGTATACCATATGGGCTTCTATGTGCTTTCACCATCACACTGGGCAAAGTAAAGTTAAACTATAGAAGCCTGAGTGTTAATATACAACTCCAGTTTGACAGATGTTATTTACCGGTAATCTACATCATCTCATTTACAACATCCTGATACTTTTAGTGTGTAAAAATTGTCCTGCAAATGAACCTAATGTCCAAATGTTAACATCTTAAATTAAAGTAATTTCCCGGGCAAAACCCCCTGGCTTAGTGAGCGACAGCTGTCAAAGCAACAGAAGGACACTGGAAACAATCTGTCCAATGAGTGGATGAATCTCACATTAAGCTATGTAATTATTGGCATCCCCATTTCAAATAACCAATAATCCAGCGGAGAGCAGGTGTCGCAGACATGTGCATCCACTCTGCTGATGTCTGGTGTCTCAAAAACCCCAACCAAAAACACTACAACTATGATTACATTCAAAATTTTTCAGACATTTTTTTTACTCTTAAAGGGATAGTTCAGGTGTTTTGAAGTGGGATTGTATGAGGTACTTATCCATAGTTAGTGTATTACCTACAGTAGATAACGGTCGGCACGCCACCAGTTTGGGGAGAAGCAGACAGGAGTTACCACACGGAAGCAAAGCAATGTACTGCTGTGGACAGGGCCGGCAGCAAAACGTATTTTAGCCACCTAAAAAAATCAATATCAGTTTAAGTGTACACTATATTTGGAATATTTTCACCTCTTTATCTTGCCGTCAGACAGCCCTTTCTGACGGGGAACTAAAGCCGGTTCCTTGTCAGAAACATAGAGTGTATAGCTGTCTCACGACAAGGTAAACCAGTGAAAATACTCTAATTATAGCCTACACTAAACCTGATATTGATTTTTTTTAGGAGGGCCTTTCTTTTAGGTGGCTAAAATACGTTTTGCGGCCGACCCCGTCCACAGCAGTACATTGCTTTGCTTCCATGCGGTAACTCCTGTCTGCTTCTGCAAGCTGGCTGCGCCCCGACCATCATCTGCTGTATTTAATACACTGATTATGGAAAAGTACCTCAAACAACCTCACTTCAAAACACCTTAACTATTCCTTTAAAGTCATATTAGAAAAGTAAAGCAACCAAAAATCTTTTTATCGTCAATCTGTAGACAAAAATCTGCAATGAATTTCTCCCATCTTCCGTCATAGTACTATGCAAATCTGTTTACCACGATGCAGGAGCCTCAGATCAACAAAGCCATGTTTGGATGAATCATACCAGATAATACTGTCCAGCCTGCCAAAGCCAGAAACAATGCCAACCAAAGCAGGCGCACACAGGAGGTGGCCACCTGACTTTGGTGTGACGAAGGGGCCCTTATTACCATAGAAGCAGTGTCGAGGTAGCTTGTTGCTTTGGTCCCATGCAAAATGCTTTAGGTGTAAGGATTGAGGATCAGAAAATCAATAGAGGGTAGTAGACCAATTAGACTAACTGTCTGTTGCTAGGAGGATGGGTTCCTTCACAGCTGAATGGGGATTTGGTTGCCATGCAGGTAATGGACAAACCGCTGCTTTTCAATGAATGATAACCACTTTTCATGCTAACACTGGTTATCATGTTAATCCGTTTCATGGGAGGACTGTATCAGGACACATTAGGACAACATTTTGTCAACAGTCACAATAAATAACAGCTGAAGTTTTGGACACCATGAAACCATTAGAATCAAGGAAAACCTTGACACCCAAGCCTCCAGCCTCAGGATTTACTAAATCAGTATTAGTGAAACATGCGCGTTTACTCCGACTTTCTCTATGACTAGAGATATCCACTACATGAATGAGGAGATGGAGAGGAAGATGAGGTTGAGTTAAAATGGGATAGGGGAAGTGACAAAGGGCTGCAGAAACACTACTGTATCAAGTCAGGGGCACTGAAGTGTTGGTTTGTTTGATTTTTCGGAGTTTTTATGAGCTGCGATGGAGAGACTAATGTACAGAATAGAGGTGTACCTCTGTTGTTCTATTCACCATCATCTACAGAGCCAGCCAAGAGAGGAGAGAATGAGCAGTTAGTGAGCAAAAAAACAGAAAAGGGCCTCCAATGACATGAAGAGGAGGAGCAGAAAGAGGGGAGAAAGAGCTCAGTACATCAAAAGCAAATTCAACCAAGAAAGAAGAAGAGAAAAAGGCAGCAAGAAAAGAAAACTGACATAGAAAACCAAAGGTATCAATAATCAAAGAATCAAAGAGATAAAAAAACAACAACAAAGCAACCAACTGAAGATCTGGGACCGACACTAGCTGCGTCAGTGTCATCACTCACCTTGGACTCAACATCTGCGTTGTGGTCGTTCTGCAGGAGCAGGGCCGCGGCCTTGGTGTCGTCCTTGCGGGCAGCGATGTGCAGGGCAGGTAGGCGTACCTTGCCCTTTGTATCGTTCTCCAGCAGCAGGGAGACCACCTGGTCATGGCCCTGCTGGAGGGCCACCGCCAGAGGAGTGAAGCCATCCTGCGCGTGAGGAAAGAGAAAGAGGAGTCATTGGGGCTGGAGGGGCGTCGTAACGCAATACTGGTTGGTGGTGACGGAGCTGATATGAGACGATAGGTGTGATATGAGCAGGTTAGGAGTGGGGTCATGGAGAAATGGTGCTCCGATATTACATTTAGCTGAATTATTACTTTGCTGCAGGCAGAGAGGAAAGAGATAAAAGAGTTCTATAGAAGTTTAAAAAAGTTTAATGTAGGCTATTAATGGTCCATTACAACATTTCAACGGAATTGTGTTGCTAGGCAACAGCCTGGGTCCATGTTTACTTCCTGTCAGCTGATGTCATTCACATACACTGCTCTGCAACAAACTGGGACACATTTAGAATGTTTATATTTAAAACTATACATATTGTATATTTGTGACATCACAAATGTACAGAAATCCCCGACGGCTCGTTTAAAGGGTTTTAGCTAGAAAAGATCCGTCTTATCGCGAGAAAACTTTCATGAAAGTTTGTGTTCATACGATCTGTATGTATCGCTACACTTTTATGAAGGTTGCATTTGCAGTTCTGTGTGACATGTTTATATGCTAATTTGAATGCAGTGTGTAATCTGTTTTAGGTTAAAGTTCAAATCAATCACAATTTCTGAATATGGTCTGTGTGTATTTCCCCATGGATTGAGCGTTTTGATACTTTACAGTATTAATACAGCACTTAAACCTGCTTATAATAAAAAAGACATGAAACTCACTTTTTATATCATGGAACCATTAAAATAGAAAATGTAGGAGTTCAACCTTTAGACAGTCTGACCTGCTTGGAACATTTAAGATGGTAAATCATAACTTAAGAGCCCATGTGTCAAACCGATGTAGAGATTACTGTACATTTTCAGTTCATTCTCAAGCCTCCTCCTCACCGTATAGGACACTAATGTAAGTTACATAATGAGATGATGGGATGGAAACCGCTATCTCCTACACACATTACCCTTATGATTGCATAATTCAGCTGCCTGCCACAGCAGTGCATTTCTGCATTATTCAATGTGTGTGTGTGTAGTATTTGTGTACGTGCATATGTGCCTGCATATCATGTTCACACGATCTGTGTGCACACGTGCAAACGTATTCTATGTGTAGGACACTACCTGAAGGACATCCCATGTTCAACCATAGAAGTAGTAGCCCATAAGTGTAAGCCAGTGGACTGAAGACGTGCTAGCTAGGGTATTGCATTAGCCCCATCAGCTATTTATCTCTGCACGTGCTTGTGTGTGTATACGTGTGGCGACTGTTAAGTATGTGTGTGTGTATGGGTTCCACAGGCTGAGCAACGTAAATCAGAGCAGTAACAGCAGCAGCAGCCGTGGAGGAGAGGCAGCGAGCGGAGCGGACCCCATCAGTGACCCACTCAAGGTCACTCTGCCTCCACCACCATACACTACCAATCAATGAAGCTCTGCCTAGTCCCTCATGAGGAGATGAGGACGGAGGGAGGAGGGGATGAGGAGAAGGGGCAGGCAGAGGAGAATGGTGGAAAGACAAGAGTGAGAATGTGAGACAGAAAGGACAGCGAGACAGGGAAGTAATGATGGTTGGGATGATGAAAGGAGAAAGGGGAGGAAACAGAAGAGGAGAGGAGATGAAGGTGGTTAGTACAACAGATGTAAAGACCACACATGACCGAGGCAGAGAAAATGCATAGAGACGTACTGTAACGGTACACAGGACACAGGACTGGCACACACACACACACACACACACGTACAGTACCTCAGTGGCCATACTCTGGCTGGCGCTGTGCTCCAGAAGAAACCGTACCACCTCCAGGTGATTCTCCTGGGCGGCCATGTACAGAGGAGTGAAGCCATTCTGCACACAACATGGACCAAAACACACATTTACAAACAGGCTTAGATTGAACTTCGATACCACTTGTGTTACAAATGGAAAGATGTTTTCTTGTTGCCAGCTCTCATTTTCATGATCGGAGCATTGCAGGCTTTTCCCTCTATTTTGCATATAAACCGCATCATAAAAATACAATGAATATAATGCTAAATCTCTAGGGCTGTCAAAGTTAACGCGATAATAACGCGTTAACGCAAATTAATTTTAACGCTACAAATTTCTTTAACGCATTAACACAACATGCGATTTTTAGGTTGTAGCGGGCTCAGTTTTAAAGCTACTGAAGGTAATGGCATCATATGAAACTAGAAAACCTAAGGAATCCGTTGGTACCAACCATGTCATACTAGCTTGTTGCGAAGGAGTCTAAATAACGCTCCAAACTAAACGGTACATTTTGGCGAGGAAAAACTGTCTTCGCCATTTTCAAAGGGGTCCCTTGACCTCTGACCTCAAGATATGTGAATGAAAATGGGTTCTCTGGGTACCCACGAGTCTCCCCTTTACAGACATGCACACTTTATGATAATCACATGTAGTTTGGGGTACGTCATAGTCAAGTCAGCACACTGACACACTGACAGCTGTTGTTGCCTGTTGGGCTTGAGTTTGCCATGTTATGAATTGAGCATATGTTTTTATGCTAAATGCAGTACCTGTGAGGGTTTCTGCACAATATTTGTCATTGTTTTGTGTTGTTGATTGATTTCCAATAATAAATATATATATATATACATTTGCATAAAGCAAGCATATTTGTCCACTCCCATGTTGATCCGAGTATTAAATACTTGACAGATCTCCCTTTAAGGTACATTTGAACAGATAAAAAATGTGTGATTAAATTGCGATTAATCCCGATTCAATATTTTAATCGATATATGCAAATATGCCTTAAATGATGACACTTAAACTATCAAATTATATCAATGTAATTGACTTTCTTTAGAGTGATAAGACACCCAAACAAAAAGATGACAAAGACAAAAACAAAATGTTCAGGTAGTCTGTCAGACATTTGTGTTGCTGTCACATCTTTCAGGGTTTGACGACCAAATAGAAAGACGGTGTTTGAAATCTTTCTTCTCACTTTGATCTGATAGAGTTAAATGTAAAATGAAAGGACATCAGTTTCCTGGAGAGGCCTAGTTGGCATGATGCCAGATTCTGTCAGTGAGGATCTGAGTGATTTCCCTCAGTGTCAGTGACTTCATCATACAGTTAGTGACTTATCATCACCCAAACAAAATGTGTGCATCACCGCAGTGTAATTACATTGAAGTTGTTTCAGGTCCTAAATGTGGACCAACAGGACCTTACTGTCATTTTGACATTGTTGCGCGTGTCTGTGTGTGTGTGTGTGTGTGTGCATGTTGAGTATATCCCACCTGAGATTGTGCGTTGACATTGGCTCCATTTGTGACCAGCTCTTTGACGACTTCCGTTTGGCCGGCCAGCGAGGCTATGTGCAGAGCAGTGTTTCCTTTCTGGATTACATGGAACAACCACAGGAATGCGTGTTAAGCTCTGCCCCACCTGTCCCATCATATTGCTTGTGTGTGACCGTTTGACACTACAGTCTGTACATATCCATGTCAGTATCCATGTGCACCAGTGAATCCCCTCAGGCCAACCACACTTTTGTACCGCTGGCATTCCAGCTCTGGTATCCCCCTGCCTGCACTGCCAACAATGTGTCACTTCCGATGCTCCACGTCCCACATTTAAATGAGCTCCCACTGAGCCTCGGCCATAAATAAAACTACAGGAGACGTTTTATGAACTGGCGCAGGTCCTTGTGAAGGCACGATTGACCCCTAGCCTTTTTCCTGGCCATGTGATACTGGGCAAGTGCTGTTGCCCAATGATGATAATCTGTCACATGTATTGTGTACTGTAGCAAGGAAATCAGATAGCTATGTCTGCTGAGGCACAATGCAGATTAATGAAGAGACAGAAAAAGACTTTGTGGTATATAATGCCGCTGAAGACAAGTGTTTGTGTGCTTTACTGAGCCTAACGCCTTGTTTCCACACAGTTTTGTTTTGTGTCCGTAAATCCGTATAGTGTACAGATTACGTCCCCCAGGTGTTCAATGCAAGGAAATTAATTTCTTTACAGAAGGATAGAAACACCAACGCAGACATAGAGCGCTCCAGGGATGACGTATATCTGAAGGCCAACCAGGAAGTTAGCATCGCCCTGGTTCCCTCGACTAAAAACCAATGGGCTTTTTCCATTTGGTTTTGGATTATTGCAGCAAATAAGCTCCGTGGAAAACATTTATGATACTTACAGGTTTTGTTCAACAAGATAATCTTCACAAATTAACGCCACTTTTATGATTTTTGAAGTGTAAATGCAATCGCCATAAGTAAAAGCTAACGTTAGGCTATAAACGAAGTCCACCACGGTCGCATGAGTGTGAGTAAATACAACGAATCTGTAACGGCGGACGAGTTGCTGTGATGATGTATAGTAGTCTCATTTAGCCACTTGTTAGCAACCGCCTTTTTAAAGATACGTAAGCTTCAAAATTCATGAGTGGGGTATTTACTGACATATTTTATGTCGTAGACCAAAACCTTAAAAATCTCCTCAGCTTGTGTTAACCACAGAGCTTATTTCAGGCATCGAACTAAAAACCCATTCAAAAAACCACCGACTTCCAGACGAGGGAACCAGAAGTGCTAAAATGCTAACTCAGTCCTGTAGCACTGTATGGGAGAGAAGTAACTACATAGATATAAAACAGGGTTTTTATATGTATAAGTCACTGTCTGTTTTTCATAGTTCAGTCTAGACGAGTCACATTTATAACGTTATTTTTTCTAAGTGAAAAGTGTGACAGCATATTTAGCTAACATTGGCAGCTAACATTTTTGCACGATTTCGCAACTTGTGGGTTACCTTCTATACAAGACCATCCAGGTGTTTTATGCTAGTCGTTGCTAGCTACAATGTAGCCACGAGCCGCTAGCCTCAAGCAGAGGTGAGGAACGGGCTACGGAGGTATCACGTCTTTCTAACTCCACACCCGCAGATTTTTCTCATCTTCAAACTTGTATTCTTTAGCCCCAACCGATGCTTCCTCAAGTGACAGCAATTTATGAGATTTCCAAACTAGTAAAACAACACAAACTACAAACCCCAGAAATTGCAAAAAAAAGTTATATCAGCGTTTCTCGACCGTCTCAACATTGTAAGCTTCACAAGAGTAGCATTTGTTGCAGAGCTGCCAAGGGGCTAATGAACCAGAGGACAAGGCCTCTAGCTTAATTCACCCACAACAAGAGCAGTACAACATTAGAGGAGCGGATATACAATTAACTTTAGCATTGAACACCCCACACAGCCTAAATGAAACACTCTGTGTTACTAAATCTGGGTATCCTCGACAGCACTGCCTCCGTGATTGTCTCCATAGGCCGAATAAAATAGAAATTGATAGGCGTTAGGGGCGCAGGCGGTGGATTCCCAAGATGTCAAACTAATCCCTCCGCATCCTCAGGGTCACAACAGAGAGAGGCTTTAATTGGGGAGATTTTCTCCTTGATCTTGAATATTTCATTGTGTCCTCTGTTTATGTCAGCACTCGGCATGTGGCCTGTGGCAGAGAGGCTGAACCAGACGACTAAATGGGAGTGAAAGCCTTCTGGGCTTAACTCTGAATAATGTTTTCAATGTCTCTCCCTCTCAACTCCCTTTAGCGTCAGAGTAAAGATGCTTCAAAGGAAGAGACCCTTCCCTGATGAATAATACTATATTACAGTACATAAAATATAACCCTTCTGCTGCCTTTGCCTACCTTGAACTTTATTGCATATATTTCAACATTTCACTGTTGATATTACACCAAACTCCCTTGCATCATTCTGCCATATATTTAATTTCTTCGTGCTTAATTCTCTCAATTTTTTCCAGCAGCGTTCCCCACAGGGATCATTAAATATTGATCCCATATTAAACCCTAAACGAGCGCTGCACACTTACAGTAGCAGTACTGTAGCAAAGTGCCGCCATGTTTCGTGGTGGATCCAAATATAGCCCCTCTGTAACATCTGCTGAGCTGCGATAGGTGACGGGGTGGGCCTTACCTTTGTGGCTGCATCCACAGCAGCTTCGAGCTTCAGCAGCTCAGCAACAACCTCTACGTGCCCCTCCTTGGAGGCTAGATGGAGAGCGTTCAGACCATTCTGAGGAAGAAACACATTTAGTGGAGTCTGTGTAGCTCTTGCACGAGGATATACAATAAGATCATGTTTAATTGTGCTTAAAGGATGGGTTAAAATCATAAAATACAGTATGTCGTCTATAGGATGATCCTGCTTGTTCAGTTGAGCCCTCAATTTGAATTTGTTCATGTGAAGAAAATGATAACTTAATATTCTTCTTCAAACCCAAGGAGGAAAGACACCTGCAAGAACATTTAAGTTGCTTAATAAGAGTCTCAGAAAACATACCTGATTGCAAATGTTAATCTCAACCCCAGACTTGAGGTAGTCCAGGACCTTTTCTAGGTTCCCTGCCCGGGCAGCTCGCAGGTAACTGGCATTGCTGTCAGACTGGAGAGGAGAAAACAAAGAGAGAGAGAGAGCAGGTGAGTATGTCAAGTCAGACTCTGGCCACATGCTTATCTGCATCAGACTGTTATTAATAAGGCGTACAGGAGAACAAAAGCACATACAAATGCCAAAATGTTACTGTACCAGGTAGAACTCTGTCATCATTTCTCAGACATCCACAAAACATCTTAACAGGGGAAAGAACAACGCCAATATCCACACACACAGTAGGTCCATCGTCCCTTAAAAGCAATATAGTAAAGTCCACTGGTGTCTCAGATCAAGACGACGCTAAAACGCGAACCATCTGAGAAAGTAAATCCATGAGAAAAAGCCAACAGCGCATCATCCCAACAATTCACGTCATATCCTCTGTCATCCATCGGATCCCACCAAGCTGTTATTTCAGCTTTGTTAAATCCAAATGTCTCTGATTCCCAAAGGTAGGAGGGTCAGCGACCGGGTGGTCCCTACAGCTGCCACAGAGACCTCCTCTCCTCCACAGAGATCTCCTCTGAATCCACCAGTAAAAGCAGTTGGGAGAGTTTGTCGCCGTGCTACCAGAAGCAGAGCTTTCTCTATACTGCTTGGCTGTCCTTTATTTCACTACAGAAATAGGGCTTTGCACACCGAAATAAAATGATGAGGCAAGCATGTTTTTGCTCCTATAACAAATGTGGGGTGCATGTGTGTGTGTGAGAGGAGGAGAAAGGGAGGAGGGGGGGGAGATCGAAGGAAGGATGAGAGTAGACAAAGAGATGGAGAGAGAGAGAAGAAGAGAGAGAGGTTGTGTTTTCTTTTCTGTGTTCATGTTAGCTCCTAGGACATTTGGTTTGACACAGAGTGACACTCAGCAAACTCGGCACATTTTGTCTTCCTTCTTCGACGCAGCCTTGCAAAGAGCGTTTTGTAAAAACTCTGGAGCTGCTGAGAGCAGGAGGGAGAGAAGCTGTGATACACTGCTTCATAATAGAGGCTCAAAAACCAAATTCCCCAGAATTATCAACAGCCCCAGACCTGCTAAATTTAGCCTCGCGTCCAGAGACACTTACTGTAGGATAAACTCAGCAGGGCCAAACGGTACGAGCGGTTATCCAACGTTGCGTCCTCCGCCTCCCCCTCCGCCGTGCTTTTCCAGAAATAACTCTGACGAACACAGAGGGATCTGACCCAAAGCCAAAATGTGAGTGAACAAGACATCCAGCATCAGATTGTTCCACCGATAAGGCTGTATAAAGGAACATGTTTGTGTCTGTGTGTGCTCATGCACAAACAAAATAATAGCAGATTGAAGCAGCGTTAACTGGAAACCATTAAGCTAAAGCTCATATCAGCCCACATCTAGAAATGTCTTCTTCCTTTTTCCATACCGCCCAACCCCCCAGAGAACTGTATGATAGCACTGAACCACTAATGATATATGTGTTCTTGTGGCCTTGGGAAAAGTCATGATACAACACACTGTGTCGCTGGCGCAGAGCCTGAACCATCACGATCACCACTGTAGATTGTGTGTTGTGTTTCTATTATTCAGGATGTAAACCACAAGAACAGACCAACATTTCCACAGTGATGTAATGGAAAAAAAGCTCACAATTCATCATCTAAATATGATTTAATTCTATACTATAAATCAACATAATAGAACAAACAAAGTCCACTATACTCCACTACTCATAGACACCAGGAATCAGCATCCTTCACGGTGACCTGTTAAAAACACTTTGGCTCCCGTCCAGTCTAAACCCAGCCAGCAGGCATGCTGTCATCACAGCGTCTCACCTCAACACCGTCACTGAAGTAAACTCCCTGCACTTATTCTACGACACTACTACGTTACATCTACATATATTATGGTATCCATATGATTCATAGTGACTATTGTTTACAAGTGTTGTCCTGCAGGGAATGAAAACAGTGTATATGTGATGAGAAAACGTGCTACCAAGAAGGGAATATAAACTGAGCAAGATCACGGTGGTCCTTCCTTTAAAAGAAACTTCATACGCTCTCTCTTCACACGTTTACAACTTCTTCTTCTTCTTGTGTTTCTAAAACTATTTACCAGGGCAGTTTTTTAAAGAATTTTCAAAAGATGATAAAGAAAAACACTCTGTTTCTTTATTATACAGTATATTAGGGCTGTAATGATACATTGATATGGATCGATATATCGAATCAATATCATCGATGCAAAGTGAAAACATCGATATGTATCGTCATCTTTAAGATGTGCCTTTATTTTGAAATCCCCATTGCACGCCTGTGTCACCATTTCTGTCCAACGCACCTCCTTCCTAACATTCAAACAGTGCTTAAACATGAGATATGTGGCACTTTATAGTAAACAACAGGAGGGCTTTTTTTATTCTTTTTACAAGAAATAATGGATTGTTTTTCATTTAAATGTCTGGAAGAGTCCAGTAATAAAACTGTCAAATCATAATCATCATCAATCATATTTTAGCTGTTTGTTATGAGTTAATATAAATTATAAATATGTAACTGACTGTGTTAAATGGGCATATGATATTGTCTCATCAGTCCAATCATGTGATTGCTACTCACACATGGATTTTCATTGTACTTATAAGACTTACAAGACTCAGCAGATCTCTTAACAGTGGTGCTGAAGTGGTGCTTTTATCACCTATCATTATTATTCTATATTTTGTAGTTATTTGTTTCTTTAGTATTATTTATCTTATTGTATTTTTAACCTCTCTTGTAGAGCACTTGAGTCAACATTTGTTGTTTATAAAAGTGCACTATGAATAAATTCGCTTGACTTTCTGCAGCACTTTAAATGGCTGAAAGCCAGTTTATGCATAGTCTTGCATACCCAGACCTGTCTCCAGAGAGCTGTGTCAGTGCTAAAGAATGGTCCGACTCCACACATTATCATTCTGCTATAGGGGTTGTATGCCTCCGCCAACCAGTCAAGTTGCAGTTTACATCCATGTCTGTCCAAAATGTCATCACTACATCATTTTATTCTGTTAGACACTTCTGTTAAATTGTCATAAGTAACAAAAGAGTTCTTTAGTTATGGCCAAAAAGGTGTTTTGTGAGGTCACAGTGACCTTGACCACCAAAATCTTATCAGTTCATCCTCGAGTCCAGGTGGAATTTGTGCCAAATCTGAAGAAATCCCTACCAGGCGTTCCTGAGCTATCACGTTCAAAAGAACGTCCAGACAAACAGATGTACGGATGGACAACCCGAAGCATAATGCCTTCGGTCATGGTTGTCACCAGCGTGGAGACATAAAAAACACTCCAGCTTGTTTGTATTTCTTTAAACCAATCACATTCGTTCTTGGGCGGAGCTAAGCACAGGATGCAGCGATGGTGATCTTGCAAAATTGATAAAATAGCGCAGATAGCAGAAGGGGAGGAGAACGCCGCATGAGATACATGGCTAATGGCGGAATTATACTCACAGTCTACATCCTGTGAGTCAGACTAGTTTATGCCCAACTTCAACTTCAAGATGATCTCAATATTTCACCATCAGTCCTATAGCTTCATCATCAATTATTCAAGTCTCTCCACGTTACAATATCTGTGCAGGATGTGTGTGTGTGTGTGCACGTCTGCATGCCGGTACACACCCCAACAGTGGTGCTGTTTCTTACATAACAGGTATTTGTGCCATGTTGTGTTTAGCACACAACATGCCACATATGCTTGACCTATGACTCACAGGCTTTGTTGAGTATCACCAAATGCTTGACCACTCTAAAACCTCTGACATGGCAACACACTGCTGTGAACAGGCAGCATGCACGACAACTACTCACTGATTTACACCATCATATATTATGTAAGTCAAACATGACATGTATTAATGAAGTCTCTTACTCTTCTTTTAATCGTTCAATGCATAAACTGAAGACCATTTTTAAAGTGTATATGTTTTTTCACCATTTTGCAATTATCTTTTATAAAATATAACACAGCGCTCTTTGCTTCTCCTTCTGTGTCTGCCCAAGCTTAAGTGCCGACAGATTAAGTAGTTTTCACTCATAAGTCACTATTCATTGCTGTCGTCAGTTTATCCCTTAATGCCTGCAGTGAAAACCAGTGACCAACATGTCCAACCCCACATCCCCATCTCATCCATGTCCAACATGAGGGATCTTGAAGTCTTTGTGAATGAAGCCTTACACAGGACGGGGCAAGAGATTAGTAAAAGAAATATTATTAAGCCTCCACAGATCAGAGGTTCAAAGAAAATGGGGCCATTAAAGACTAGGTTAAGCCTGAAGGAAAGCATTAATCTAACGTTAGATAGATGGGAGGGGATGAGAGTGTGAGAGAGAGAGAGAGAGAGAGAGAGAGAGAGAGAGAGAGAGAGAGAGAGGAATCCTGACACACAACTGGAAAAGCTGAGAATTTTACATTCCCAATTACAGTCTTATAAAGTCAAAAACGCTGCTAATTTCTGGGTGAGTTGCTGTAAAAATGACAATTAATCGTCTCAGTTCTAATTAAAAATGCCCTCTGGTCACTGACTGTGCATGCTCTTTAAAAGGGAGAGGAGAGACTGAAACACTACAAAATAGTGAAGCATTAGTATAGTCAAAATATACCAGAATTTCGCCCAGGAGACCTGTGTTCATATCCCGTGTGAAACCAGAAGTCAACGTTGATTTATTTGTCACGTAACCACTTCCGTAGTTATTTTAACCCAAACCAAAAGTGGTTTTGTTTCCTAAACCTAACCAAGTTGTTTCTTGTGAAGACGGAAGTTTATTTTGAAAAGACTGTATGCATGTTGCGAGCGGAAATTGACACATGTTGCTGGACATTCGTAGGAAAACGAACTGCAAAATACAATGTAACACATAGTACTAATAATAATACAAATAGTATGTATGTAACTGGATACCAGTATTTGTCATAATCTCCAATAGAATCTGTGCAGTCAGGTTCCTGCACTCTAGGCATGGGGATTCATGACATTTTGCAGCTGCAGAGCATTTGTATTTATTTCTGCTGAATCTGTACTTGGCACTTCTTCTCCTCATGACATCAACACAGTGATAGTCTAGATGGATAGAGGATATTTAGCTGTATAAAGACTGATATCCCCGGGCCGCCAGACTGCGATGATGTCAGTTTGGCACTCCATCATGTAACAAAACAGAAACCTGTGCAACAATTTGCAATGCACACATGTATATAAGTAGGGACGCATCAACATATGCATGTTTGCACACATTTTAGGACAGTGTTCACTTAAAACAGGAAAAAAATATGTTATGTACACACCAACACAGACAACACAGGGCATGTCGATGTCATTGCCGTAGGCTCTGGGTGAACCGAGCAAGCTTAGAAGAGGAGAGCCAGACCAGCAGTGGCTGTATTGTTTCACTTTATCCCCTTCTCTCCTGACAGCACAAAACACACAGAGCTCCACAGCTCTACTAGCACAAAGCCAGGGGCATCCAGTGGCGGGCCACAACACCCACCAGAGCCAAAGAACCTCACCCCTCCACATCCATTTCTCTCATCTCGAAACTTCTCAAATCCCCTTTCCTGCTTAGTTCTTCATAGTATCCTGATTTCTCTCTCACGAGGCTAAATATAGCAACGCTATTGATGAATTAATGGCCCCATTTCACTGTCACCAGAAAATCATTATAAGACTTTAAGAGGTACGGTTGCAAAGCACATTATTGGCAACACAATGAGTGGTAATCTATAACCAGAGTCTTCAGATTTTAGAGCCTCCTCTGATTTCAAATGTACAAGATGTTCTTTGTACAGTGCACCGACATCTGCCTCACAGCTCTCGTGACCGTAAATATCACATGCTGTCACACTAAAACATCCCCGTAGTGTTGCTGATGGAAAGCACCACACATTTCAGGATTACCTCCAAGAGGAGACAAGTGGTTCAATGTGCCATGCCCTCTAACGGCCACTGGGAGAAATGATTGTGAGAGACAGAGTGAGGGAGTAATTGAATGAAGCTGCTTTAAGATACTGGTGAGGGAAATTCCTTCAAGCACTACAAACAAGCCCTGTATACCAAACCACAGGGTCGGGTCCATCTGCGTTCTGTTCCGTTTTTTTTCAAATGGACTTGCATTTATATAGTGCTTTTCTAGTCTTTCGACCACTCAAAGCGCTTTACCCTACATGTCAGCATTCACCCATTCACACACTGATGGCAGAGGCTGCTAAGGTGCCAACTTTGCCCATTAAGATCTTGCCTTCGGGGGCAATTTGGGGTAAAGTGTCTTGCTCAAGGACACATCGACATGTGATCCGGAGCAGCCGGGGATCAAACCACCGACCTTCCGATTGGTGGACGACCTGCTCTACCGTCTGAGCCACACTCGCCCAAAATGGAATTTCCAAATGGAAACGCCCACTCAGTCGTTAGCAAAAAGCAGTGATGTAGGTCACAAAAGTAAACTTATCAAATAGAACTATCTGAGTCAAAGTTAGCTGTGCTAAGTTGGAAATAACTGAAAGGGTTAGTTTGGATTTTCTTGTAGTGGGGTTGTATGTATACTCCCGCGTTCTGCGAGGTAAAATCACTGTTTTTGTGAATGTAGTCTGGTGGCTTTGAAGAGAGCGATACAATGGCTTCAGTTCCCCGTCGGAAAGGGTTGTCTGACGGCGAGATAAAGCAGCTGTGGACGGGAGCAGCAGAAAAAAAAACATATTTTAGCCACCTAAAAAAAAAAAATCAATATCAGTTTAAGTATACGCTACATTTAGAATATTTTCACAGCATTACCTCACCATCAGACAGCCCTTTCTGACAGAGAACTGAAGCAGTTACTGTATATCGCTGTCTTCAAAGCTCCCAGGTCAGACTCCATTCACAAAAACAGTAATTTTACCTTCAGAACACAGGAGTTGCTGGTCTACTGCTGCATCGATCGGTTAGTTTATTTGTGTTATTGTGCGACTTCCATGCTGGTACTCCTGTCTGCTTCTTCTTCAAACTGGGAGCATAGCGACCACCATCTAAGTCACTGTTAATACACTGTCTATAAGGATGTATATTTACTGTACATGTAGCAGCGTCATCATGCAAATACCTACATCAGCTCACGTGGGAAAAGGTTTTTTAGAAGGGCTTGGGAAAATAGCATTTTGATGCTAAAACATATGTAATTTGACCAAATATTGAATGTTCGAATTTAAATAATAATAAAATAAAGGACACGCCCAGAATATATTTGGGAAATACTTGTTATTTGCTGTCTTGCTGAGAGTTAGATGAGAAGTCTCCTGTCTGTATGCTAAATATGAAGCTGGATCCAGGAGACAGTTAGTTTAGCTCAGCATAAAGACTGGAAGCAGGGGGAAACAGCTAGCCTGGCTCTGTCCAAAAGTGAAAATGCTCATTGATTGAACACATTACAGTATATCTTGTTTGTTAAATGTCTGAAAAAGCAAATAAGAATATTCACCACAATGTCAGACTATTCCTTTTAAAGTAAAAGTATCCAACTTGCTCAATAATTCAAACAAACCTCTATATAGCCTACCACAGGCTATTAGGCATTTCACTTTCTAGACTCCCTGATGTGTTCTGAAACATCTCCTGCATGTTACTACCCTGCAGACAAACATACTGACTGCAGCAGATCAGCTTTCCATGATCACACACACCCAAACACCCACATGCAGTCATGATGAATGATACAGGACTCGGTCATTCTAGTGGTTCGCTGCACCACTGAACTCAGAGATGGTCAGCAACCTGTCTTACATTGTTTTCAAGATAATACAACACAAATCTAAGTTTTCAGAATTAAAAAAATATGAGAATAAATCCAAATGTTAGCACTACTCACTTGTGTTAAGAAGACAACACCCTCTTCAACAGCCATGTTCACTTTCTCTCCCTCTGAGGAGTAAAACCTGAGCTTAGAGCGGCCAACCAGTCATCTATTCAATCAGTCGGTCAGTTAGCTCTGTCCTTATCTTAACCTCATGGGCATCCATCCCCAATCAGAGGAAAAAAGAGCAAGGCAAGGTGCCATTGGCTCAGGTGGAAAAAAAAAAAAAATCAAAGCACACTAACAAATGCTATCACTGGAGGCAGCGGATACCACAGTTCCTTCCGCTGTCTGGTCGATGCCCTGCACATGAGAAGGTGGGATGGTGGGAGGGAAGAAGTGAGTAGAGGAGGGGGTGGGAGGTGAAGAAGAAGAGGATGCCGGGTGGAGAGGAAAAGGAGAGGACGAGGGGTTCTATCTAACTCTTCAGTGTTGAGTAAACAAAGCACAGAGTCTTTCACGCTGCAGAAAGGACACACAACAAATCCCCTCTGCTGCCTCTTTCTCTCCCTGTCTTGTAAAAAAAAAAAAAATATGTCAACAAGGGTAAATCCCTGCTGCCTCGCAGAAGCCGCCCTCTGCCCCAGAAAGCACCTTCGAGCGGGGAGGGTGCAGGAGGAGCACACTGACTGACTTACCATAATAGCCGAGGCTTCTCCCTCCCTCTCTACCTCTTTCCCTTTCTTCCTCACCTTCATTTACTCTGAAGGGGGGTGGTGGTGATGGTGGTGGTGGTGGTGGTGGTGGGGGGTGTCAGCGTGATCTTGATATCCAAGGTTGGGGAAGCGAGCAGGGGAGAGAGGGGCCAGACTGAAAATAGCAGCTGAAACAAATACTTTAGCTAAAGTGACTCGCTTGTGATATGTCAACAATCCCCCCCTCCCACCCCACCACTTCATCTCTCTTGTTATCCCACCCACTCTCCCTGTTTCCCTCCCACTCATTCTCTCTGGTTCACACTCCCTTCCTCCCTACCAGCGTCCTCTTTATTGTCATCCTGCTTATCAGCCCTCTCCCCCCACCCCACCTAACAAAGACCAGCAGGCATGTGTGTGTTGTGATTGCATGTCGCCGCGCTCTACCTGGTAGCATTGGGGTGATCTCAATGCATGGGAGCTAACAGTAGTGATTCTATGTGTGTCATACAAGGGGGAGGTTTATGAATCCAATAACAGCAGAGAACAACAACAATAGCACCAGACGTTATTTTGGGGCGAGCAGACCGGTAGGAGCCCCCCACCCCGCCTCTCAACAGACACTTTAACAGGGGATTAGGGGCTTTTCCTTTAGGTATTGGGGACACCCTCTGTCCTCCCAACTCTCACCCCTCAGCAGGCACGCCCCACTGCGGGATGAGAAGCTCACCCCCACTGATTTCTCCTCACAAATCCCGCTCATAGCTGAGCCCCCAACACAGGCAGATAGCAGCCAGGGATATTCGCTGCTCTCGAGCTTGGATCTGATCACTATCTGAAACAGCTGAGGTTAAGCGTAACATGCAGCATAACTACCGTGTCCATGTTATATGTTTGATCTTGGGTTATTATACCTGCAGGTGGTAAGTGATCTGATTATCTTATCTAGGAAAACCACCCACAGCTGTGTAGTGTTCTTAAAACAACCCTTATTACTAGACTGATTAGACCAGTAGGGGTCAGGACCCCCTAAAGAGGTCATGAGATAAATCTGAGAGGTCTTGAGATGATTCGTTGGGTAGCAAAGAATGAAAAAACATATTCATCTACACAAAGTTATGTTTATTTTAGACTTTTCCATAACTGATACTCATAGTTTTACCCTGTCAGTGTGATACCGCCACTCAAGGCACCTTTTAGCGCCTGTATGAAACGCACCAGGCTTTCCATTAACTACAATGTAAACCTATCCGTGGCAATAGTAAACGCTCAGAGAAAGTGCTGTGGTGACGTAGTTTAAAGAGTGAAAGACGCACACAGGGCGGGCAGGTGTGGTGGTGGATGGGGTCAACAACACGGCTTCATCCAAGAGACCGCAGTTCGTGTCCCGTGTGTTAAGTTTCACTTTCCCGTTACAATTAGCTGTTTGTTCGTGTCCCGTGTTCACGACATTCGGTTTCATTTTACAAACGTAGTAGTTTTAAGCCCAACTATGTTGTTTTTTCCTAAACCTAACAAAGTGGTTTTGTTGCCTAAACCTAAAGTCATGCCAAGGGGCATGACAAAGCGGCAGTATGTGACGAGTTGGGATGAGAATGTGTCAAATTAAACCTTCTAAGGAGGGTAAATCACTCATCATAGATTAAAGGAATACTTCAACAAAATACAAAATACAAAATACATTTAGCCCCTTTCTTGCAGAGAGTTGGATGAGAAGATTGATACCATACGTGACTGACATCTGTACAAAAAACAAACTATAAAATCGAAGGTTGCCACTCAACCAGTGAAATCTTCCGGCAATGATTGCACCTGGTCAAGAAATAATCCAGCACATAGACCGTAAAATCTGGTTTTACACTTCAGGTTTTGTACGGATTTAAAAATAAAAAGATATATAACCTGTTAATTAGTGAGCCTTAGTAGTGCTGGTAGGGGGATTTTGTTGCCGTTGGACAGAGCTAGCTGTTTCCCCCTGTTTCCAGTCTTTACTGTATGCTAAAATAATCTAACCAGCTGCTGGCTGTAGCTTGGTATTTACCAAGAATGATATCAACCTTTTCATGTAACTCTCTGCAAAAAGCGAATAAACTTAGATATTTTCCACAGCATTGGAGAAGAATTAGGCAATAAACTATGGTTAAGGTACGAATATGGATGGTTAGGCATCTAAAACACTTAAGAAAAGATCATGATCATGTTTTTAAAAAAGAACGAATGCTGGTCTGTGACAGGATGCAACCTTTGGTTGTTGGCATGAACTGTTCAATAAAAGCATGTTGTCAGTGGAAAAGCTGCTCTCAACAGAATGAATGTGAAGGTGTAAATAAATGATGTGTCATTAACTTCCATCACATGGAAAATCCCTGGGACACACCTCTATGTGGTCCCTCTTTCTTTCCACCTACGGTATTGTGATAATAAATGATCATCAGTATCACACCCATTTAGTGTTATTTATAGCGGGAATGCTCTGGCAGCACTGCCTGTAACATCATACACACAAACGTACAGGACAGACAGTCACATGCAGCCATCCCTCCCTCAGCCACTGCTTTCACATTCTGTCACTATTCCAGAGGAATGGCACCACTGCATCATGGGTATTTTCCAGTGCTATCGACTTTCAGACGAGAGATAAAGAGCGTCAGCGAGGGTCAGAGACGTTCAAAAAGGAGGGAGAGACGGAGAGTGGTGTGTACGTGAGAGCTGACAGAGGGAGTGACAGATGCTCTGGACCAGAAGAGGCGAGGTGAACATGTGATTGGTGGATCACAGGACCCTTCACGCTCACACTGCAGTGAGCACACCTCCTTGGAAACGCCAGGGTTACCATGGATACTGGGGGAGGTTACAACAGAAGAGGAAGGGAGTCAAGCCTACTTATGGAAAATGATCTCTTTTGACACAGTTGTGCTCGCACACACGTGCACCTCTACCATTCTCATGTCAACGATCACACACACACGCACAGTGTGGCTCAAACATTATCTGAGAGATTGTTTTCTTGTGGTGGCATTTGTGTATTTCACATTGTATTTATGTATTTGCACAATTCAGTATTTGAGCTATTATTAGCAAGAAGTAAACAATAGGAGAGGTGGTCAATATGGATGAAATCTTCTAGCATATTTTTGTGTATATGTATGTATCAGTGGGCTTCCTCCAGGTCTGAGAAGTGAAGCCAATGCAGAAGTATCATAAACTTGCATTCTTTCTAACAGCCAGCAGGGGGCGACTCCTCTGGTTGCAAAAAGAAGTCTGATTGTATAGAAGTCTATGAAAAAATGACCCTACTTCTCACTTGATTTATACCCTCAGTAAACATTGTAATATACTGTACATATATATTTTTAACCGATTAACGCTATCGTTTAAACGCTTCAGCTGCTAACGTAGCATAAACACACACACGGTTTGTCAAACACTTGCTATCGTTACGCCGGGCAGACACACAGCTAACCACCTGTTAAACTAAACCGAACTAAACTAAATGATGTGATGGAGAGTTACTGGGAAAGTGGCTGCTACAGTAACACTCCCGGACGGGTGAACTGGGGACTCAGTTGTGTCTGTTGTGCTCATACACTGCAGCTGGCGCACCGCTACATGCAACGCACTAATCTCATCGGTTAGCGGTTAATAATCGGTTAACAACGGTCGGTTATCGGTTACATTTTTTTTTTCCAAATCAGCATCCCTAATACAAATTATATAAAAATGTTATACTGTATATATATAATGTTATATACTGTAGATATTCAATTGAGAAACCATTTAGGGATAAAATGGCCAGATGGGAAGTAGCAATAGGCGATACTGACAGTAATCATTATTGGTGATTATTGATGAACAAATACATAACATAGTAATAATAATGATTTATGATCTTTATATTACAATAACTAAATCCAAGTCCATATTAGATCTCTATTGATTTATTGTCCACCAAGAGCTTCTCAGTACTAATTATTCTCACCAACTTCACTAAAGATCTAAATGGGGTATTACCAATCAAAAGCACTGTAATATGTCTTGGAAGTGCTTTGCCCCAGAACTGTATTATGCTTAAAGCATCCAAACCACAAAAATATGCTTATATATTCAAAGTGAATAGAAACGGCTCTGGGCAAATCCAATTGTCTCCCGGCTGGCTTTCCTTTTCTTGGTTTCACAAACATACTCGGCGAGCTCGGTTGTCTCGGAGGAGCTGTAAAGTATCACACCATCCTCATTCTGGGGAGTATCCTCAATATTTGTCGAGAACATATACAACACGCAGCGGATATTTACTGCTCCTGCTGCACGGAGCTCGCTCAAGGGCACAGCTCCCCTCCTGTCACCTGGGACACGAAGCCGTCGGGGGGAGGGAGGGGAGGAGGAGAGGAAGTGAGGGAGGGAGCTGAGAAGGAGGCAGAGAGGAAGGGTGGAAAGGAGAGAAAGAGGAGGAGAGGAGGGGAGGGATCTTGAAAAGGAAAATAGGTGAACCATTCAACTAGAGCAGGGAGTGAATCATCATGCACCACTAACACATGTTCAGATTCATTATTGAGTTATTAGCTACTTTATTAGAAAAGCCGTACAATGTGAGTAAAATATCTATTTAGGACATTTTAAATCCTACAATCCTATTTTTCCTTGATGTAGGAGGTGATGTGACAAACAAAACCCACAAAAATGTAATTATTTACAACCTTATTACCATATTATGTGGTCCTACAGTTCTACTACTGCTGCACACATGAAGCCTCCTGTCCTCTTTACTGTCTGGGCCGGGGACAATAACGCTGACACCGACGTGGGGAGAACTTGAATGTCGCATTGGATTTCATCCAACTGACTCGTCAGCTGTACAGCTGAAATCTACACACTAGTGCACCGTGCTCGATCAATAGCTGTCCCGCCAAAAAGTCACCCTATAAGACAATCTCCAGAAGGGAAAAGGTGAAACAGTGAGATACATAGAGAGGAGGGGGAGAGGTAAAAAGGAAAGTGAAGGAGTCAGAAAGTGAGGAGAGACAATAAAAGAGAGGCAGAATAGAGTGAGAGTATAAAGCAATGATAAGGTTATTCATATGAGAGACATAAGAGAGTGTGAGACAGGAACAGGACAAGAAAGGAAGACACGTAGATGGCGACAGAGGCAATAGAAGGACAGGGCTCGTGGCCAAAAACAGTGACGATAAAGAAAGCTAAACAACATACCAGAGTTAAGTTAAATCAAACAAAGTCAGAGACATCAGACTCCTCCTCCTCCTCCTCCTCCTCCTCCTCCTCTTCCTCTCTGCTCCTCCTCCTCTAGCCTCAGTTTGACCTGCAGTAGACTCTGTTCAACAGTCAAACACTGGACTCTGGTGGACAGTCTCCTGCATGACAATTGCATGAAACATCACAAGTGTCTGTGACATTTGCTTCAAGCTGGTGTTAGGATAACAAATTCAAAACATGTAGTTGGACCACTTGATTATTTGGCTATCTTACAAATTTTACAGTAATTGAGTCCACGATTAACGGGTAATGGTTAGATCTGAGTGAAGTGTAGAACATAAGGTTAACTTGGCCTTCATTTTTGTGGTCGGTCAAACTTTATTTAATGCTGGTTTGATGCCCATTTCTTTATCCTTTTTTTATTTGCAGTTTTGTAAGTTGTGATATTTGTCTAAATGTTTTTGCCTTTGCTTTTATTGCCCTGTGTATGAAGAGAGTTAGCTGCTCCAATTGGAAGATCCTGTATAAATAAAAATGTAATGACAAAAAATACAATTATTCTTAAAAGTACATTGCAAAGCTAATTTCTTTTGGAGTAAATAATTGCTACAAACCACCAAAATGTAAAAGAACAACACAACATGAAATGGAAAAACATTTGCTCCAGTGAACAGTGGGACTATATGAAATATTACTCTCATATGCATACGGTACTGTCAACCTAATTATTTGAATTATTGAGGAGACCCTATTCATTTATTTTGTCTCTGGATATTTATTTATGTATGTATTTATTATTTTCTATTTGTCTAAGTGTCTTACTTTTTCTTCTTTTGATGTTATATTGTCATGTCATCATAGTGTTGTGTTTGTTATCTGCATTTTGCCTTTATTAAATAAATTAAAAACAAAAGATTTAATGACTGAATGAAAAAGATAAATTGCCCATTATATCATACAAGAGAAGAGAAAAATGTAACATATTATGGTCATGCAATGAAAACAATTTTGGCCACTTGAGGGCAACGGAAACAAGCTGTGAACACAACATTGACATATTATCACTGACGTATCAAAGTTGTTATGGCAAACTTTGTCTATTTTGTCTTTATCTATTTACATATCGAGCAGATACAAAAAAAACCTCATTCATTTTGAGTCATATTTCTGTCCACCTGATGAATGTAAGTCCAATATTCACTCTCCTTTTAGCTCTGTTTTGTTCTCCACCAAATCCTGAGGGAAATATCTGTCTCGTTAGCTGCTAAATGCTCCACTATGTTCACCTGCTAGTCGATAACTGTGTCCATCTGCTGTTTGGTGCTGAGCAGGTAGTGTACTGCGGGTTTTTAGAGATTTTTCTCTGGGCCATAAAAAACAAAACAATGAGCTGAAAGACACTAAAAAGCTCAGTAGATCTGAGGGGGAACTGCAGAGTCGGATGGATAATACTCGTAGTTCATCACTACAAGCGAACATTGCACATAGTCATTCAAACTATTGTTATTCTAAAAGTATTGATTATAGCTGCTTTATAACTTAAAGGTCCCATATTATGCTAATTTTCAGGTTCAAACTTGTATTTTGTGTTTCTACTAGAACATATTTACATGCTGTAATGCTTTAAAAGAAAAACTTTATTTTCCTCATACTGTCTGTCTGAATATGTACAGAATTTTCAACAAAAAAAATCGACGGAATTGTGTTGCTAGGCAACAGCTTGGTCCATCTTTACTTCCTGTCAGCTGATGTCATTCATATAAACCGCAACCGGAAATAAACTGGGACACACTCAGCATATTGACATTGAGAGCTGTGAAATGGTCTATATATTGTATATTTGTGACATCACAAATATACAGAAATCCTGGCGGCTTATTTCAAAAGCAGAGCTTCTGAATACGGGCTGTGTGTATTTCTCCATGGAGTGTTTTGATATTTTCACAGTATTTATAAAGCTCTTAAACCTGCTTTATAATAAAAGAAACCTGAAAATCTCACTTTTTACAATATAGGCCCTTTAATAAATGAATGACCATGAGTTCCCAAACACTAAGTCTAGAGCTTATTAACACAATTTAAATGAAACAGACCTCCAGGTTAAAACTAGCCTTTGTATAATTCTAACAACCAGAGTTCATATTACTGTTGAGAAGTGAAGCCATCTCAAGATAATGACTCAAGAGAAGTCCATAAACCATCTTAAAACACCTTTTGTGTCAGAAAAGGCAGTTCTCTACAGAGACATTTTCTTTTGAGTGACTTTCCACTCTTTGTGATACAGTAATGGGACATAAAAATGCAAATGGCCAGCCGGTAGATGGACTGAAATGACTATTCCCAATAATAAGAGTCAATCTTGTGTGAACAGCGGGTAGTATACGCGAGCGGCGGGAGCTGAAATTGAGATGAGTTGCGCTGTAAGTGTGTGTGTGTGGCTATATGGCAGAGAGAGAGAGGCCCATGTGACACACATTTATGAATTTCAATGAGTGTGTGGGAAAAATGTGACAAAGAAAGAGGTCAGTCTGTTGAAAAGGTATCAGAAAAAAGACAAAGGCTTACAGTACAAACGGTGCTATCACCAGGTTTCCTGAGCACAAACCTCACTTACTAATGGAGTCTCGTACTTCAACCTCTTCCACTTTGATGGAGGCATGTTGGCTCAAAATAGTCTATCAAAATGAAGTCTCATTGACTCAACATTACAGTCACATGCTACATGGATTGATGCTGTAATGCAGATACAATGGCGAATGACGGATACAGACACACAAACTCACTTTGCACACGGAGGCGTGCAAAAGGAACATGGATCAATTATTTTTCTTCTCTCTTCTGTTTCTCGGGGTGTCGTATTAACCAAAGCAGCCTGAACTGATATGACATGATTAATCTAATCACAAGATTGACTTTTTCCTCTGAGTCAGTTTGTAAGGAGACTGTGCCAGTTAGAGCCGTAGGGTATCTGTTACGAGGACGTTACTGTAGCTCTGCCACGGATCCAGAGAAAGAAGAACACGGAGATCCAGCTTGCTCAACTCAATAAGAGAAATGGCTCTCTACGTCTCTTTCAAAACAGTGGGCAAAGGTGCATGGTTAAACCACTTCATCAACTGTCTGCAGACGCCCACTGCTTCCCTCAACTTGTTCAAATTCATTTCTGGTGGAAAAGAAGTGGTAGCCATGGAGAGACAGATGGGAAAAAGCTTTGAGAATCCTTTCCTTTCCATCCTCACTCTTTTAGGTCCTCTTTTCCTTCCATCTTCCTCCACCTCTCTCTCCTCCATCAACAAATTCCCCATCCATCTTTCCACTGCCTCTATCCATCTATACTCTTTGCATTTCTTGTTGGTCAGTGTGTCTCATTTCTCCCATTTCGTTCCCTTTGTCTTTCCCATGCACAGCCATCAACGTTCAATATCTCTAAATTAGGTGTATTCCGGTTGACACGTTCTCATTCCCGACTCGCCAAATACCGACGCTCTAAGTAACAGCGATCCAACAGTACGCTGATCATGCACCTGTCTGTGTGCTCCCAGACGTTCAGACTATGCATTCGCCATCTGGGAGCATTAAAGTGCTGCATAAACTTCACCGATATTTGATTTTCCCCACGTGGGTCCTGATGATGCAGGACGACAATCGCCAAAACTGTCCAATCAGTGAGTTACCTGTCAGTCTGAATAACTTCCTGTTTACTCCTCTGGTTCATTTGTAAAAAAAAGTCAGTGTCAACAGGAACTGGACCAAAACTGCCTCGGTGCATCGGTATCAGACGCCGAGGGGCAATGACCAAGCTTTGGTATTTGACAAGTTGGGAGTGAGAATGGATTGGTATTCCCCCTTCTCAGCCTCCTCTGAGCCTACATGTACACGACAGACTTCATTTGGGTCTGCATGTGTGTAACAGACAGGGTTAGACTGTGCTAATATGCTTCTAAACCACCTGACATCAACAAGTTACTTTAGTTTATTCTAGCCTTCGACATGTCCTATCCGTTCCACTGGGTTAGCACTACAGCTGAGCTACAGGAAGTGAAAGTATTTTGGACAGAGTGAGAGACTGAATGTCCATCTGGCTCCTAATTTCAACAGGGCATGGTTAAATTGAAGTCAAGATGACTTTGAGACTATAATGAAATTTGAAGGTGTCTCTCGTGATGTCTTGCCAGCCTGTCTGTCTGTGCATTTCCCTTTCCGAATCCCGATGCCAATTTGTTGGCAGTTTCTGTCAGATACAATGCACTATATCTACAGTAGGTGTGTGAGTGTTTGCGACTGTGTACAGAATGTGTGTGCGTGGTGATAATTATCTCTCTGCTGAGACTCCTACAGCAGACAGAGAGGCTCTTCTCCAGACTTTATGGAGAGGAAAAAGCCTAAAAGCTTCTTGACCACATTATCACTTCTCACAAAACGACCACAGCAGAGAAATACATTTAGCTCAATGCTCTCACACCCAACAAAACACCTACTGTATCTGTGTGACCATGTATTCATTTAATGGAGGGACTTTTGCAAAACTTTGACACGGAGAAAAACATATTCTGTAGTCTTGTTTGCACTCAACTTCTTTAGTTTTCTAAAACGTTAAAATGGAAACAAGGGAAACTATAAAATACTGACAGTGTTCAATGTCGTACACACTTGCTCATGATGCCTTTACCCAGACAAACCAGACAAAGTAGTTGCAGAAATCCCCCTGATAAATTATTGAAGTAAACTAATGTAGTTTGGAAGATAAACACATGCCTCCCTGCCTCTCAAAAACGACGTTGTAATCTCCCAACCACAAATTTCCCACAGCAAAGAGCCAAAGACCAAAACCAGGCATTCATTGTCAAATAAAGTCTGTCAGTGAAACAAAACAAAATCTGCTGTAAATGTCATTTTCTGTAGCTTTCACCATAACATTTTGATAGCTCATAAAGCCATCTATAAAACAGAAAGAGGCCTGTTATTTTGGCCTGTCGAGCAGAGAGTGCTGTAACTGTTTTCGTCTGATCTTTGGCAGCCAGAGAGCACCAGACGAGAGCAGACCACGAGCCATCTGTCCCCCCTGAACCCCCCTTAGTCTCCACACAGCACGCTCACACGCACGCAGGCAGACACAAACGTGCACACGAGGACCTAAACTAAACATACACATGCGCACGGATGGCTCGGTAAACATGTTAAAATTAGGGGACGATATTCTAATCCTCCATGATCGCCCTCTGACACGAGGCCAAGCGGACCAAATGCTCCATCCAGACATGGAGAGAAGAGGAAGATGAAAGAGGAAGAAGAAGTATGAGAGTGAAAAGGGGATTTACATTCACCATTACAAGTGCTGATCTTTCATTTATACTAAATCTGTGTACCCCCCCTCCACAAACAGAGAGGTTATTACACATTACAGCCTCCCGTACCGGAGTAATGGTTTTTCAAGATCCTGGCGTTTCTGCTTGGCAAACAGAAGGCTATTAGATGCTGAAACAGCCAGCTGCCCCTCAGGCAACACAAAGTAATAGGCTGTTGAATGGGGAGGCCCAGATCCATAATGGCAGCACTCCCCAAACAAGACAGACAATTGTGGGTGTTGAGAGTAAAGATATTCACCTGCGTTTTGTTGCTATGAAATGGTCAATAGCCCAAAAGACGAACCACTACAACTGCAGGATTTTCTTTAGTGGCAATTTTGAAATATATTTCAGATCTTTAAAGTCTGAAAACCTTATTGAGTTTTCTTTAGTCAGCTGTTGAAAAGCAGCAAAAACTATAACCATATAAGGCCCCCTTATTGCAATAATGACGCCATGACCAAACCACAACTCAATCCATCAGGTCACGAGAGTCCAAGGGGTCAGCCGGGTCAAGCGTGGCCTGAAGAAGGATTTCAATATATTTAATGGGACAGAGCAGCGGAATGGCCGTTCAGTCTGTCTGCTGAGAGCAACTCATTTAGATTAATAACACCAGCAGATGTCAGTGCAACAACCCTAGTCCCTACACTACATTGAAATCTAGGGCTGTGTATTGGCAAGAATCTGGCAATATGTATCATGATACAGGGGCAACCATTCAATATATTGCGATATATCGCGATACTGTAAGCAAGGCGATATACTGCTATTTTTTTAAATCGAATTTAAGGAAAACTGTTACAGTATAAAGACACACCACCAGATGTATACAATCTGAGTAAAAAAAAGTCAGTATGTGAAATGGCTACTATGGGGACTAACATCATTACGCATTAATATAATTGAGCTCATTGGATCCACAAGAGTCTCAGCTTTACAGTGATACCCAATTTATGCAATTCCAAGACTGTTTAGGGACCCGAGTATCCAGAAAGATTCAAACACACCATTTTAGAATAGGTAAAAAAAACCCACATTTGTACAGCATGTAAAAACATGGCATGGTTTTTGACCCAAACTGTTTGGGATTATCATAAAGTGGGCATGTTTGTAAAGGGAGACTCGTGGATACCCATAGAACCCATTTTCAGTCATATCTTGAGGTCAGAGGTCAAGGGACCCCTTTGAAAATGACCATGCCAGTTTTCCTCGCCAAAATTTAGTGCAAATTGGGAGAGTTATTTAGCCTCCTTCACGACAAGCTGGTATGCTGTGGTTGGTGCAAATGGATTCCTTAGGTTTTCTAGTTTCATATGATGACTCTATCAAGCTCGGTTTAAAATTGAGTCCGCTTCAACCTCCGAAAAAGAGAATAGCGGCTGGGTCCACCGCGTTTTGGAGAACGATACAATATTGCAAAACATAATATTGCAATACTCATGTATTGATATTTCTCACACCTCTATTGAAAAACAGGGGTGACTGGGCCTTTGCTATCAGGGCCCCGTTGCTCTACCATGAGTCACCGGACAAGCCACATTTAAAGACATACTTTTTAAAATGTGCTTTTACTTAATTCCTTGCTGTGTATGTCTAATAAAATGCTTTTATTTTATTGGATTCTGTTTATATTTTGCTGTTGTGAAGCACTTCACAGGAGCTATACAAATTAAATTTAATATTATTATTATTTTACTGAAAGTCATATAATGACTTTCTATTAGAAAAAAAGAAAAAAAGGAAACAGGCATTGTAACACAGGCTACGCTTACTATATGAGGAGTGTCTCTCTACCAATTGTGCTGTGTTTAGCACAGGACATGGGACACTCAAATCGATAGAAGGAGGGGTACAGGATGATCCACAGTGTCTCTCTCCCTCTGGTTTAATTTTGGGCTTCTGTTTTCTTTCTGCAATATGAACTGGTATACAGTGATACAGTAACCTAGACTTTTACTGTACACTGTTGGGCTCAGGATGTGAGGCAGCTTACTTACATCACACAAAACAAGGATGGGTATTTAGCAAAACAGCTTGAGCATCATGCAAGTCAACATTCGGTGGTTCCTTGAGCAGACACTGCACAGATACGTGGGCGTACACACAGCAGTTTATGTAGTGGATACAAGCTGTCAAACATGGCTAAAAGGTGCAGCTGATGGTTGTTTTAATCAGTTATTACCCAGCCTGATGCTGTACAGTTCACAAAGCACAGTGCGCACAAAACTCAAAATAATGCAGTACTTCCTTCAGAGTGTGATACACAATTTAATGACACTGGTAGAGACAGAGCAGTTGGACGACCAACAACAAATCTCCACTGAAGCTATGTGTATCCTCATGATTAACATGCATACCTGTTCAAAATCAGATCAACTGTTCGGTGAAGAGCTTCCACTTTAAAAGTACAGTGTGTAGGATTAGGCGACATCGAGTGGTGTGGTTGCAGATTGCAACCAACTGAGTACCCCTCTGCTCACTCCTCCCTTTCCAAGACTGCGGTAACGGGAGCCGTCAATTGCAAAATCGTGGTAACGCCGTTCGCCTCTCTCAGAGGCCGTCCTTTCCATAATAACACTACTTTAGGAGCAACGGAAGTCAGATGGCGGCTGGTGGTAGTACAGTTTCACATGCATGTTGGAGAACGGTGGCCTTCAGGTAACATAAAAACGCGAAAGGCTTTCGCTGGAGCCAGTATTTGGTTTGTCCGTTCTGGGCTACTGTAGAAACATGGAGGAGCAACATGGCGGACTCCGTGAAGAGGACCCGCTCCCTATGTAGATATGAAGGGCTCATTCTAAGTTAACGAAAACACAACGATTCTTAGTTTCAGGTGCTTATACATTCAAGAAAACATAATTAGGAATATTATATTCCATTGTTGCTGATAGATCCTCCGAAATTTCACACACTGTTCCTTTAATATAAGTGAGCTATACCAAAAACTTGTAATTGTAATTCAGACATGGAATATGATGTTGACACGTGAACTGTTATTTAAAGGAATAGTGCAACATTTTGGGAGATATTCTTATTGTTTTTCCTGCAGAGAGTTAGATGAAAACATTGATACCACTATAATGTTTGTATGTAAATATGAAGCTGTTTAGCTTAGCTTAGCACAAAGACCGGAAGCAAGGGAAAACAGCTAGCCTGGCTCTGTCCAAACAGAGCAAAATCCACCTATCAGCACCTCCAAAGCTGAATAATTAACACATTATCTCTCATTTATTCAATCTGTAAAAACTACATGCTGTGGTTTCAAGCAGGGTTTATGTGCCAGACTATTTCTTGGCTGAGCGCAGGCAACCAGTGGTGGCTCAGTATCAAACTAATTCCTTTAATGCATCACGATCACAAAAAGTCCAATATCTTGGTGAGAACTTGATGATATACTGTGGTTTTGCATATCACCATGTAACTGTCAGAGTAAGTAAAAGGCAACCACCAATAAATGACTGGTGGCAGGTGGGCCTATTGTCCTGCACAGCAGACAATTTTATATTGTGGGTGGCAGCACTTTTACTTTAGACCAGTGTTAGTCCTCTAGCACTAAAATCTGTGACGGAGACCCCCCCCCCCCCCCTCTGTATGAGGGCATGTTGGCTGACCCTCTCTGACCCCCCCTGTCCATCCATCCATCACACACACAGCCAGAGCTGACTGCTCATCAAGGCTGCAGCCATGTGTGTGCTCACACAACACGTACACATACAGTAAGCAGTCTTGAACACATATTTTGTGCAGTGTACAAAACCTAGGTGCACACACACACACACACACACACACAAACTCATTTTGCCTACTATGGTACATATACATGCTCCAGCAGGTAGCATCAAGGTCGCAGCTGAGCAGGGAGACTAATGACCTATAATAAGACACAACCTTGACTGATGGGTACAGTCAGTTAGCTTGTGTATAGCGGCCAACGGAGCAGCACACACACACACACACACACACACACACACACACACTCTCTGTCCCCCACACACATATAAACAGAAGCACATAGTGCTCTGCTCTCTGCAGCTCAGCTCTGTGTCTGCTCTCTTCTCTGAGGTGGACTCTGATCTGCCAAAGTTAATTTCACCTCATCTTTTTTTCAGCAGTTTTATCTCTGTCTTTTTGCACTTAATTTTTCTGTTTTGTCGAAACAGCTGTTATCAGAAAATGGAAAGTTTTACTAAAACTAACAGAAAGTCTGTCAATTTTCTGTTCATCCAAGTTATTGAAATGACTTAAGTGGGTGACATGTTTGTGACACATTTCCTACATGTTACATTGCGGTGACATTGGTATTGACATGCATGTACGTTCCCTCATTACAGGAAGGAGAGACATACATTTTAATAGCAATGAAACAGATAACTGAGGTTATTTTTTACCATGCTAAGGTTGGTATGTATTAACCTGACCCTGTCAGATGGTTTGTTTCACAGAACCATCTGAGAAGCCACCATTGGAAACTGTTTGGAAAAGAGCAGGCACTTTCAAACGACTCGGTCAAAACCGAGTATATAGCTGGACCGTGTATGGTCAGTCTGTGAAGTTGTAGCTGAATTGTTACACAAATAGTCAGTGGTCATGTCTATAATGTTAAATCCAGCGGTACATGTCTACCAGGTCCGGCGAGCACACTAGAGGACGCGCTGCTCCACCCAACTGGCCGTTCAAGCGGTGACGTTCCCTATCGTGAAATGCACCTGATTTGTCCCTGGTTTTCTGCTTGATGTCATGGCGGCCTGCTCGTAAACTTTCTGTAATTCCGTCTAAACAATCCACCAAAATCTACTTCTGAAAACATTTTAAGTTAAATAGGCTATGCCACTGCTGAATCTGGATTCATTTTATAACTAGATTGACTAGTTTGACAGCTTGGTCCAAGTTTCATGAGACAGACGCGTCGCGCTAGACGGGCTCATTTGCATAAAGGACTGTTCCCGCCTTTTCATTTTGAAAGAGCAACAGTCAATGAGGAAACTCCAACACTCGGCCAACCAATCAGACTTTTGCATTTGTAGGGCTGGCCCTCTGTGGTCCAGCCAAAAATCCTTGGCAGGTGATTGGATGAGCCATCTGTGAATCAAACTAACAAAAGCGAAACTAACTGAAGACGAAAACCTCGCTGTACATAACACATGATTGCAACATCTACACTAACTTCTCAAGGAGTTGCCTCTCCGTGTCATCTCACGGTGTGGTCACACATAAGCCACGCCCATAGCTACAGCAGCTCCTCACAAGACGCTGAACGGTCTGTTAAACACATTACTTGAAGCCTGACAAGATGGATTTTCGTGTAACACTTCATCCCAAGATTCTCGCGTGATCTCGTGACATCGCGAGAATCCAGCTGCCCTGCAAGGTTAGGTACAGTACGTGCTCCCATAAGGACACTTTAAAGCTATGACGGTGTCGACGACAACAACTCAATCGATCAAGTGACGTTTATAGTCTCCACCCCCACACTCAGGTTCACCTTGAAGTGTCTCCTATATGTAACATTAACGTTTGTGTTATCTACACACAAACACATACAGGAAGCTACAGAGATTCATGCGCTGACACGTGCACGTAGAAAACACACACACGTACTATGCAAAGAAACACACACGTCTCTTACCGTTACCCATTCAATCAGCCATTTGCAGCAGCTCATTACAGTTGTAAAATGGCCTGTGCCTTACTCGTAACATTATTGGTGTCATGGTGGCATTGAATTAAAACTGTTTAATCCTGCCAACACATCATAAAGTGATACGAGAGCCTCTTTGCAGCCATTTCATTCAGTTGACTGTCACCAAACGGACTAACTAACAAGATCTGAAAGGCTCTAAATCAATACATCTCATCATAAATATCAACATATTCTAAAGGTTAAGACTAAAATGATGCAGAAGTCAGACTGACCCTGTGAGAGGAATAACAAGCACAGCTTTTTTTCTGTTGTTGTCTACTCTGTGTCATTTCTGCTTAGTTCCAACACTTCCTCTAATTGGTCACTTCAGCAACTTGTGTGTGTGTGTGTCCAATGGTTTTTCCTAACGGCTGGAGCGGCCATTTGGCTGTCAGGGGGGAAGGTCCCAGAAAAGTTAAATGTGCACTGTGGGTGTCAAGATGGCTGACACTCACACAGACAGCTGACAGCATCCCAGTCAGCAACACACACACACACACACACACACACACACACACACACACACACACACACACACACACATATACACGTGCGCACACGGTGACAGCAACCTAGTCAGCAGCAACACTAACAACCTGACTCGTATTGCTGCGTCTCGGTGCATCAGATCAAGCCTCCGTGCTGACAGATAGAAGAAGAGTGCGATTAGACAGAACTTCATACAGACAGAGAGGACGATGTAGTGTCCACGTTTTAATAATGTAGTGTGTCATATCTTACAGTAACCTGTGGGATTGAGTTCTATGATACAGCGCTAAAACTAATGATAACTCTCATTATCGATGAATCATTTATATTTTCCTATCACTATTTCCCAGAGGTGGGATCAAGTCATTGTTTTGCAAGTCACAAATAAGTCTCAAGTCTTTGCACTCAAGTTCCAAGTCAAGACTGACAGAAGTCCCAAGTCCTAAACCTTGAGTTTTAAGTCCTAAACAAGTCATATAATAATAATAATGTGCTTTTTACCAAATGTGATACCATTTTAACAACAGAGTAACTGGCGCCAACTGGCGCTCAGTAAACGTGACGTTAGTTCTTCATGGGTTTTCTCCTGCAACTTGATTGGATGCTGTCGGATTGGTTCGAGTCCCGATAATATTCACCAAAAATAAAGAATCCAAAGTTCCCACAAATAAATTCTCTTCCCAAACAAATCAATAAAGGATCTCTCAAAAAGTAAATAAACCCAACATCTCTAACGCTGTCAGAGTCACTTACGGTACCGGGTAGTTGACCGTCTTTGTGCACAGTTTTTACATAACATACTTTTTAATCTTTGGGCTTATGGGAAGGTATCAAGTATTTTCAAGTCAAAAGGCTCAAGTCCAAGTGAAATCCCGAGTCATTGACGTTAAAGTCCAAGTCAAGTTGCAAGTCTTTTTTAATTTTGTCAAGTCGAGGTTGAAGTCATCAAATTTTAAGGTAAATGCAGGTAGATATGTTCCAATACCATTCTGTCCTTCCATTTTTGATACTGGTATCGGTATCGGAACAACTCTACCTAGAAGTACTGAATAGTATTTTGATCCGATTGCTCTCTTTTCCCCAAATTTAAAATCTGTAGAACAGCTACCTCACAGTTTGGAACTCACTGAGATAAAATACGACAATATAAAGCACCAGGAATAGCTATGGCACTAAAAACTACAACATAACTAAACGAATGTTACTATTGCAGTAAGCAGTGAATTGTATCATGACATTGAAAGAAAACTGTATTTAATATGGATCAGTAACATCTGGCCGACACCTGATCTGCGAAACAAGTTCAGTATCCTGTATCCAAAACACAAATATATACAATTTACAAAAATATGAAACAGAGAAAAGCAGCAAATCCTCAAATTTGAGATGCTCGGACCAGCAAATGTTTTTGATTAACTTTCTGCCAAAGGACTAATCAATGGTAATACTTCAGCACGACAACAGTACCAGCAGCATGACGATAAAGAGTTAAAACTATACTTTACAACAGGTGCCAATAAAGTTATGTTTAAACCTCAAAACTTAAAACTTAAAACCTCAATCCATTTCTGTTCTGACAAAGTGACAACAAACAGAGTATCAGCGATATTGCAGCTCTTGGTATTATTACTCACTTCCCTCCAGGTAGGAAACGGCTGGATGGGATTATACTACTACTATAGATTTATGATGAACACACAGATGAGACATGATGAGTTCAGCTTGACAAAAATATCCAGATTGTCAACATGGCGATGCACATAATCAAGGGAGCGGACTAGAAGTTGCTGTGGGGCATTTCTATTTTCAATATGATGGGTGTTTGTGAAAGCAGCTGTAACCAAACAGAGGGGAAAGAACCACCCAAAGAAGATACTTTAGATAAATGCTAGTGATGGTATAGAAGAATTATTACTCACATGGGGGATGAGAGTAATAGCCATGACTCAGTTATGTCTGGGAGAGCGAGCTTGTGTGTTGGTAATGAAATGACAGCGTGAGGTGGAAGCTGATACAGCGAAGATTAAGTTTCACTGTCATCATCAATACAATAACAGTCATCATCCCGGCTTTATGTTTAACATTAGCAGCATTTCAGAGGTGACAGATCCCTCGTTATTCCAGTAATTATCGATACATTTACACATTATTTTCAATTTTTATGTCTATAAAATGACGGTAAATGGTCCACCATGGTCACATGAGCATCCTCGTATCCACAACGAGGCCGCAACAGCGAACGAGTCGGCGTGATGACATTTTGTAGTCTCATTTAGCCACTTGTTAGCAAACCCCAATGTGACATCTAAAATCCAAAGCTATTCAGTTCATAATGATATTGAGCTGAAACTGGTTACAGTTGGCTTGAAAAACTACTTAAAACAAATCAATTAGCGAAGTAGTTGCTGATTAATTTTCTGCAGATGGAATAATCTATTAATCGACTAATCCTTCTTACTGTAGCTTTCTCATTCCTGCTTTTCTCTTTTTACTCATCCCATCTTGTCTCGAGCTTAACCTTACTTTTTAACATTTACTTTACTAGTTGTTTTTGGTTTCCCTCTCCCCTCCTCTCCTCCCCTCTCCTCCCATCTCCTCTCCTCTCCTCTCCTTTCCTTTCCTCTCATCCCATCTTCTCTCCTCTCCTCTCCTCCCATCTCCTCTCCTCCCATCTCCTCTCCTCCCATCTCCTCTCCTCTCCTCTCCTCCCATCTCCTCTCCTCCCATCTCCTCTCCTCTCCTCTCCTCTTCTCTCCTCTCCTCCCATCCCATCTCCCCTCCTCTCCTCCCATCTCCTCTCCTGTCCTCTCCTCTCCTCTCCTC